>CATIWR010366217.1:0-54744 GCA_949677035.1 Omphalea diandra
ATAGAAAATCTGAACCGAACTAGCTGAATGTTTTATCACTTTATTCTATTTACAGTAATAAAAAGAAAAATCAATAAAAGAAAAAAGAAAAAAAGAGAAATAAAACAATTTATTCCATAATGTCTTAACACATGCGATAAAAAAAATATGCACCTGTTATTATTATTTTATTTCAAATTAACATCTGTTACAAAACAAAATACCATAAAAATGCATGTCTCTCAAGTTACATCTAGATCAAAACGCATCCAAAAATCACAACTCCTTCAAATTCGATGACTCTCTCTCTCTCTCTCTCTCCGTTTTGACTTTCAATTTTGCCACCATCATACGTTGTCGACATTCGCTGCTTCAACATTTTCTGTTTCAATTCTCTCTTTATTTTTACTACAAACGAAACCTAAATAATGTGCGTCACTTTTTTGTTAAATGAGTATATGATAAATTTTTAGGGTTTAGGGTTTTGGTAAATGTCTTTAATGTTAATCTAAATCTATTTAATTCTTGTCTATAATTAATATATGTTTAATTTTAGGGTTTATGATTTTTATTCTTCAATATAAAAGAATCCATTTTTGTTTCATTGGATTTAATTATATAGGTTCATTAGTTAAATGATGTAAATTCATTAGTTAAAAATCATAGATTTATGACTTTTAATATTGAGATTCTTCATTATATATAGATTTATTAGTTAAATCATGCAAGTTCAATAATATCAATTAGAGATTCATTAACTAAACACTGTGAGTTCATGAATTTTAATACTTTGATTCTTTATTATATGGAGGTTCATTAGTCAAATACTACAAATACATTAGTTAAAATATACATATTCATTAGTTATCAACTATAGGCTCATTATTTAGAGCTTGTAAACCTAACACAGAATTTTCACTACCAAACTGATGTGAATTGAACGAGTTTATTCTATGTATTTCCTTTTCCGACTCTATCTCTGTTTTGTCACCACTAACATTACACTGAGATCGATAAGGCTTGAAGGTCCTATCTTTAAAAAACTCCATAGCCATGCACCATGAAATTGCCAAAAAAAAAACCTCCTGAAATTGTTGGTCATCTTAAAAAGTACTTGTTCGAAGAATATGATCTATTCTTCCATAAAGAAAGAAAAACTCTAACAATCATGCACACTTAAAGGACACCTAATCTTTGTCATAAAAACCAATGCTCAGATCACTATTGACCTTTTACAGTTATTTCAAAAGTCCTGAGGTAGATGTTCTAAGAGGTTAACCCAAACCCTATTTCTTATTTGAAAATAACAAAGAATCGAAAATTCTATCTCCTCTATTTCCATAAATCCACAAAAAAAAAAAAAAAAGGCTAATTTGATGAGCATGATAAAGACTTGTTTAGTTTAGAGGTAGGTTATGAACCTCGACTTAGAATTTGCATTGTAAAAAATCAAGTTTTTCCACTAGTATATCCACAGGCCACTCAACTAACACTAGAAAAAAGTTTAGAATCACCCACGACATACATTCAACTTCTTTCTCGTCTTTCTTAGACTAGAATGTAAAAACAAACACATTCTTCCTATATTTTTGGATTTGAAATCATGTTTTGAATTTCAATATTTAACTAAGATCGATTTGAATAGCCTCAAAGCCACACCTTTAATGGAGAGCATCTTCCTAGCTATAACTTGATCTATATGAAACTGTTCCATGTAAGGAAAAACTTCCAGTTGCAAAGTTCACTCAATATAATACAATCCTTCAATTCTTCTAATGAGATCGGAGGGGTCATTCTCTTAAAAGCGTTTTGCTAAATTTCTCTATAACTCATTAAGACACCAACTTAATAAATGTTGCCTAAAAAACTAAATGAATCAATGTAGAAAGGAACCACATCCATTGGATTAATACTAGCTAACCCATAATTACCGTCGCTTTACCAAAGAGGATAAGCCTAAGCACTTTAGAAAGTGATAGTAAATTAAGCACTTACTACCCGAAAAATAGAATCTAATGATATAGAAGTGGTATTTCACAAGGAAGCTCCACCTAGGGAGAGTTGAGGTTGTGCTTCCATAGTAGATAAATTCAATGAATGCAGTTGAATGGTGATTCAATCAAGCTAGTTAAGTGATCAAAACATGCGTAAGCCAACTCGCATTTCTAAAACAATTAATAGTTCTTCTTTCCTATTAGTGCAAGATTTCCATTTCCATTCCCTTTGTACATTTTTTTTTAAAACCTTCATCGAGGTATTAATTTGCCAAATCCTAGTTCTCAAGTTAGCGCACCATTGAGGTAAATATTAGTAGGCACATTTATAGGTTATGACTAACTATAAAAATATTATCAACACATAATTTGTTGCACTAATATCATAAATAATATTTATGCTGAAATAGTAGTTAGTTGTTGCCACTTCTAACTTTATTTTTCTTCTTTAAACATAAATGTTTATTTCATTGGTATTGTTTTGAGGTTGTCTTGATATATTTTATAATGTTATTTTATTTTATTAGTTTTTATTTATTTTATCTCTCATTTTTTAGAGTTTTATTTATTCTCATTTCTTGTATTGAGAGTTTTCTTTTATTCTTTGTGAGAATATTTATTCTTTTTGTTATGAAAATTTTTGTGATTTGAAATTAATTATTTAATTTAATGATAATATATTATTGATTACTATCTCTCATATCTGATATGATATATTTTATAAATTTCAATTTTGATAGCATTGGTCTTCTTTGATTTGTTCTAATTATTATAATTTCCTCTGAAATCAAAAGTTTATTTTCATTCCTATCAGGAAAAAAAGTTTATTAATAATGGATAAGTATATATCTTTTACGGTAGGTAGTTTTAGTACTGTCATGCATTTTGTTATATTAGTAGGAGTAGCTACTTCCTTAAGAGTTATCCATTAATTAAAATCTTTTTATAGACATAATATTAAGATTAATGTAATTTTATTGTTACAAAGAGATTATAACTTAATAAACTGTAGTTATCAAAATTATTATTTTGACTTAATAGATTTCAATTAGAGTTTATTTAAGACTACATGTCTCTAAAAATGATATAAAATCTCATTTATTTATTTTTCTTGTTATTATTTACATAATTTCTCAAAACTCAAACTAGAGCTAATAATTTTTTATACAGCCCAAGTAAACGACACAACACAATAGTTAAATGGATTTGGATTTGATATAAATAAAGTCTAGCCGTAAACAGGTTATGACACAATAAAAAAAAGGTTTAAAATAGGTTGATATGTTTAACTTACAATAAATATGATTAAATACAATTATATAATCGAGTTGATAATTTAATATGTAATACATGAAATAAACATACATATTTAAATATGATTTAAGTAAATGTGTTTATTTATAAGAAAATATTTTTGAATGCAACCTTATATTTGTTTAGATTTTCAATTTCTACTCTTTATTTTCTCAAAATATAAATATTTTTTAATTTTTATATATGTTTTTAGATTAGATGTGTACTTTTGAGTCATGACATGTTAATATCTATTATGATACGATTAATTAAATCAGTTATATGGGTCATATTATACAATCTGCTTCATAAATATATTCATGTTAAAGTTGCAAATTTTAATACAATTAATCAAACAGATCATGTTTAGATTGAATATTTTTATATTATACATATATCTTCATATGACAAAATTAGATACAACACGATATAACACGAATTGTCACACCTAACACATATGAAAAAGATATTAAAGAACAACATTTTTAAAATCAAACCAATTAGTGAATCGATCAATTAGTCAATTTGACAGAGTCAAACGGTCGAGTTCAATTAGTTTAATAATAAATAAACTATAAAATTATTATATCTCTAAAAATTGAAAAATGTAAAGACAAAAATATATGTATAATAATTAGAATAAAAAATAATTTTAAAAAATAGTTAAGAACTAACATAATGTATTAGTGATCTAGTTTTCAATTTAATCGATTTGGCCAACAAATCTAATCTAATTTTTCAAACCATTTTTGAAGAAAAATAATGAAATATATATATATATATATATATTGATTATTTTTGAAAATTAGACTCCATTTGTTTTGTGAAAAATAACTTTTCTAATAAAAATGTTTTCTTATAAAATATTTTTTAAGTAATATATTTTCTAGTGTTTAGAACACATTATAAAAAACATTAATTTTCTTTTGATTAATAAGATGAACATATTTTTTGCAATTTAGTCTGGTGCATTCAGGAAAATTAGCCAACTAAAAATATTTTCCGTCAAAGGGAAACTAAGTTATTTTTCAGGAAAATGATTTCTATTTTGAAAATGAAAAGTTATTTTTCTAGATTTTGATAAACTCATCCAAATAAAAACTAAATCATATATATATATATTTATTTATTATCATTGGTCATCTTTAACTAGAGACATCAATGCCAATCATCATCAACCGACTATGGTAGTCAGTGAGAGGTGGGACCCATAATTTTTTTTTTATTTTTAATATATTTTTTCCTATATTAAATAATAAATAATATAAATATAAACATTTATTGTCTAAATTTTATATAATATTATTAATTAAAAGAAAATTAATATTTTTTGTAATGTGTTCTAAACACCAAAAAATATTTTACTTAGAAAATATTTTTGTCAAATAAGTTATTTTTTGTGAAATATCCTTCACTTGATTTTTTTACCATGAAAATATTTTTCATTGACCACTTTTTTTGAATGCATCAAACAAAAAAATTTAAAAAAATATTATATGCGAAACAAACATAGCCTTCAAGTGCAAAGTAAATGAAGGAAGATGATCATATTTCTTGAAAAAATAAGTATAAATTAAATGAAAAAAGAAAATGAAGTTTAAAGATGAAGTTCAAATTTCGAATCTTAAACTTAGCATAAAGAATCTTATCATACAAATATTAAATAGTATAATTACAAATAGTATTACTTATATTATCCTATTTGAAATTTAGATAGATTCTACCCATTTACTAGTATTTTATTTGGAATACATACAATTATTAAAGATAAAATTACAAATACCATTAATTATATTTCACTTGAGATATATTTATTATATCTTAATTTGAGCTAAACAATATTATTCTTTAACTAAATATGAGACTTAACAAATTGATACATTTGAAGAAACAAACCAGACTGCTAGTAATTTGTTACAGACTTGATTTTTGTTTTCCTTTTTAAGCAAATTAAAAATATTATTAAAAATGCTCAAGATTTAAATATTTTACCTCTTATATCCCATTGGGGACAAATATGAAAATAAAGCGGAGTGACGTGCCTCTCGTTACACCTCAAAGCATATTATTTGTTTATTATTTGGCAAAGCGAGGATCTAGAATGCAGCGGCAGACAGCTCATATCCACGTGGCTACACATCACATCCTAACAATCTATTTCTCTCTTTATCCTCTACCTTGCGATGGCTGCCTCCTTCACTGAACCTACTACTTAAAATAATAAACTGGTAGATTGAAAATCTAGCCGTATTATTTAAAATATAACTAACCGCAGAGAGGAATGCCATTAACTAGGGCGCTATTGGCCACTAACCACTCGCTCGCCGGCCGCTTGGGCTCCGCGTTTCAAGTTCGTTATCCTAACAGTCTCCTCTGTGATCAAAAATAAAAAATTTCATCTAAAAATTACAACTTACAAACCAAATTAAGTTCATTGCTAAATTGAAGCTGTTGGTAAAAGAATTGTGTAAATTAACAATCTATGTAGACATTTTATAAATATATTATAGTGAATATCATATATGATATTATATTATGATATCTTAATTAATATAATTTTAAATAATAATTTTATTAATATATATATTTATTGATTATTTTAAATATTTTTATTTTTAATAAAATTATTATAACAGTGGCGACGTCAACGTTAGTAACAGGGTGGAAGGCGACGGGTTTGGGAATATCCAATGGCATAAGAAGAGGAATATTCTACGCGCAGATTGATCAGTTCCTCCATATATACCCTTCTTCTCCAAACCCTTTCTATACGCATCAAAATCTCTCTAAATTCCCCTTGTCACCCTCGTCTCCCATTCTTTCCCTTCGGAAAACAACAATGGCTCTTAAAGCTGTTCATGTCTCCGATTTGCCTAACCTCGACCAAGTACCGGAAAACGCTTCCCTTTCTCTCTATTCCACCCGCTTGTCTGAAGGTATCAAGATTTATCCATTATCGTAATTATGAAAACCCATCATTTTTTTTTTTTGGGGGGGGGAGTGGTTGTGTGTTTTGTTGATATTGATATTGCTATTTTGCAGGGGTGGAATTGAGTAGCAGGGTGGCGTACAAGATACCGAAGTTTGTGGTGATAGGGCATAGAGGGCATGGGATGAATATATTGACTTCGGCTGACCCAAGAATGAAGGCCATTAAGGAAAACTCTATAATGTCCTTCAACTCCGCTGCTAAATTCCCTATTGATTTCATCGAATTCGACGTCCAGGTTAGCTTCTTCCTCTTTTTTTTTTCCTTAAATGAAGAATTAGGATTTTCTTTCTATGTTCGTAGGCCTGATTCTGTTATGGAACTGGGTTTCCTCATTAGATTTAGGTTGATTTTGTCGGTGTCGATCGCCGCGTACGTGTTCTTTTGTCTTTTATGCATATAGGGATTTAAGAGCTTTCTTGATTTTTTTGTCAAGATTTAGTATTAGATCGGGTCAAAATTGTTCCAAAGCTAATTATTTCTGAGTGAAAACGTCGACGTTTCTGAATCATTTATTTGGGGCTTTTTTTTCTTTTTTTTCTTTTTTGGAATAGTGTGGGATTCATTAAGAATAATTATTTGAGCACTAATTGAATTACAGCTTTTTTTGTTAGATAGGTAATGTTTTTTTTTCTTTTTTTTTTTTAAATTTATATAGAGTTTAATCATATTAAATTTTATTTTTTTAATCATGTATAAAATTTAATACAATGAAAGACGGTTTTAAAGTAATATTATTACCATCTTGATTGCTTTAAATTATACATAATTATAAAAAAAAAAAAAAGGATTGAATACAGAAAATAATATATATTTGATCAAGTTTTATTTAAAATAAAAAAAAAAAAAGGAAAATGTTAAAGAATTTCGTTTTCTGTTTTATAATTCAGAATATTCACTGATGTTGTTTATTTTGGTTGGGGTTCAAATAATAGAAATAGGAGCTGAATGAGACAAAGTCTCAAAAGAAAAGAAGAGTGAAAAACGGATGTCGTTTTTGTAGGTGACAAAAGATGGATGCCCTGTCATATTCCATGACGACTTCATCCTCACTCAAGATAATAATGTAAGTTCCTCCACTCCTATTTCTTTTTATCTTTTATTTTTGATGAACACATATATGTGAATGTATAAAACATTGTGTGGTAAAATTTTCAGGGAACTATTTTTGAGCAGCGAGTGACAGAGCTGTGTCTAGCTGAATTCCTATCCTATGGTCCCCAAAAAGAAGAAGGGAAGATGGGAAAATCTCTGCTAAGAAAAACAAAAGATGGTAAAATTGTAAATTGGAATGTGGACAAAGATGACTCTCTTTGCACGTTGCAAGATGTATTTCAACAAGTTGACCCGTCTCTTGGCTTCAATATTGAATTAAAATTTGATAATCACATTGTCTACCAACAAGATTATCTCATCCACGTTCTTAAAGCCATCTTGAAGGTATAACAATGGTAAAACTTGTTTTTTGTTATATTGTTCATATTGTTGGAGTTCAGAGGCTCAGATCTCGATAATGCCGCCCCATTGCCTTCAGCAGAATTTTTTTTTTTTAAAAAAATCTTGTTGAATTTTATTCTTATTAATGTATTCTAGTAAATTTTGTGTGGTGCAGGTGGTGTTTGAATATGCTCATGATAGACCAATTATCTACTCATCCTTCCAACCTGATGCAGCACTGCTTGCTAGAAAACTACAGAGTACCTACCCTGTAAGTCATCTTCAAGCATTTGGTATTTTCTTATTATTTATTGTCTTGTGCTGCAATTATTTTGTTTTGGATGGTTATGTTTGTGGTTATGTGTTTTTTCTACAGGTTTTCTTTCTGACAAATGGGGGAACGGAGACTTTCTATGATGTGAGGAGGAACTCTCTGGAGGAGGCTGTTAAGGTGTGCATAGAGGGTGGTTTACATGGGATTGTATCTGAGGTTAAAGGGGTTTTTAGAAATCCAAGGGCTGTTGCCAAAATCAAGGACGCCAAGCTCTCACTTCTAACCTATGGAAAATTGAAGTAAGTTTCTAAATGTCAATTATGGAATTGTCAAAATCCAAATATTTGACTGCAAAATGAACTGGTCAAAATTCCGATGTGCATGTAGAAAAAAGCCTTAAAAGTTGTAAAATTTTAATATAGTTATAGATTGTGCATTGTAGGTTAATAGCTCAGTGATCGAATGTCTTTCTACTAACGAACCCATAACTAAAACAAGTTCCTCTATCATGTAAAAATTAGATATCCTAACAG
Organism: Omphalea diandra; assembly: GCA_949677035.1. Taxonomy (NCBI): domain Eukaryota; kingdom Viridiplantae; phylum Streptophyta; class Magnoliopsida; order Malpighiales; family Euphorbiaceae; genus Omphalea; species Omphalea diandra. The sequence continues at coordinate 8,500 of CATIWR010366217.1, forward strand.
TTCATTTTTGGGTTGCAGTAATGTCTCTGAAGCTGTTTACATGCAACATTTAATGGGTATAGATGGAGTGATAGTTGATCTGGTTAAAGAGATAACTGAGGCCGCATCTGATATGATAAAACCAACTAAGGGGGAAGATGAGGAGAGTGGAGAAGAGAAGGATGATGTGAAATCAAATCCTCGATTTTCACAGAAGGAGCTTTCATTTCTTTTGAAGCTTATACCACAGTTGATACAGGAGTGAATGATGCAATCCTCAAATTTTGGCCCCCTATTTTTATTGCTTGTGCAGAACTCTATCGCTTGGGAAATTTAGCGTAACACGTCCCACGAAGGGAAAGGAAGAAGAGGAATACCTAATTGTTGTACTTCATGGAATTAATTGAAAAAACAAAAATTATATATACCCTTTTCTTGGAGACCCTTCGCGGATTTGTGAGTGAAATAATTATAATAATAAATTTTAAATAAATTTAATATTTAATTAATTAAATAATTAATTATTATTTTGTAAAAATTATTGTCAAGTAAATAATTATAAATTTCTTAACATTTATAATTATGAAGGTAGTTGTAATAAATATCAATTTAAATCTTCAATTGTGGCAAATTTTTGAAAATTTTTTATTAAATTAAAATAAAATATTTTTTACAATTTTAAAAGAAAATTTATTAAATTTAAATAAAATATTTTTTTATTATCAATAAAAAATAATATTAAGAATTTTACAGTAATATATAATTAATAAATAATTATAAATTATATATACGTATGTGAAGTAGTTATGATAAAAATTATTTATTAATTTATATTTTTAATTTTATATGACATAATTTGAAGAGAATTTATTAAATTTAAATAAAATATTTCTAATAATCTATACGTTGCCACTAGTATTTATATATTTAAAATTTTGAGCAATCAATTGAATTATATTAAATTTTGATTTTCTATTTAAAATTTTGATTTTTTATATTTTTTAATTTTTTTAGTAGAAATTATTTAAAATTTTTACTTTTGAATTATATTTAATTTCTTGTTTAAAATTTCTTATATAATTTTAGCTTTTTATTTAGAATTCATACTTTTAAATTTTTTAATTTTCTATTTAACAGATTTGTTTATATGATAGTTATTTTTCTAATTTATTATTTAGAATTTTTGATATGATAATTTTATATAAGATAATATAAAATAATAACGTAATTATATTATATAATTATTTAATAAATAATAAATAATTATTAAAATTAACTTTAAATTGAAATTAATAATATATATATTTTTAATAATTAATAACATATATTGATATATTGATTATCTAATCTCCGTGGCTATGCATAGAAATCTGGAGCAAAAACGGATAGACCCATGCCATCAATTTGCATATCAGTTAATTTAATAAGATGTTATGTGCTTACTGTATTTAAAATAAATTCGTTCAAAATTAATTTAATTTTATAAGTAAATTTCACGAAAAATCGATAGATTCTCATGCTTATAATAAATATAAAATCAATATATATAATTAATTTCGATTTTAAATTCAATTTTTATTATTTATCAAATAATTATATTAATAATATAATATTTTTATTAAGTGATAATATAATATATTTTTATTTTAATTAAATATTTAATTTTCTCAATTAACTAAAAAAATAAAGATTTTATAATATAAAAGGTTATTCACATAAAAATAATTTAAAAGTTTAATAATATAAAAATATTTTCATATTTATAACAATAAATATTTAGTTTCTTATCTAATAAAGATTTAAAAATGGCCAATAAATAGTGAAATTATAAATTTTATTAATTTTTAATAAAACATCATAGTTTATTATACAAACTTAATTATAATTTTATATTTTATTGTTTACTACTTAAAAAGATTTAATTAAATAATATTTTTATAAAATAATAATAAATTATTTTATTTAACTAATTATCTAATTATTTAATAAATATATGTTATATTTATTAAAAATTTATTATTATTGCACAATATACAAGTTGATATCTAATTCATTTTAAATTTATAAGATTATTTGATTAATTTTAAATTCTACTCCTAATAGTATGTTTTTTATATAGAATTTAAATAAAAATTTAATCAATTCCATATAATTAAATTTTAGAATTTCAAAAGTTAGTGCACCGAGCATAAATATGATTATCTTATATATTCATTTAATAAGATAATGATATAAAATAATTATTTATAATTACTTAATAAGTCTATTATTAAGTTTTTTTTCAATACAAAGACACTTATATTTTATTTTATATAAATATTTTTTTGATCAATTATTTTATATAAATATAGTGCTCTATGAATTAGACAAATTGGACAAATATTTTCTGCGAATTCAATTGTCATTTGCTTCACAATATGGGTTTGTTAGCTCCGGGCCCAACATTCAGTCCTTATTTATATATATGGACTCAGGAACTAGCGCCAATTGAGCCATTTGAGCTCTAACGCTAACGTAAAATTTTATACAGTTGGACCGGCCGAGTACAACGTACCAATTTATATAATTAATTTCAATTTTAAATAAATATTTATTATTTATCAAATAATGATAATGATTGGGGATCATGCAGGGGAAGTAGGAAATCATTGACAAGTTATTGTGTTTTTCTTGCAAGTTCATTAGTGAGCTGGAAATCAAAATAATAAAATATAACGGCAAGAAGTTCAGCAAAAGCAAGTATAGATCAATGACTACTGCCACTTTTGAGATAGTTTGGCTTGATTATTTGCTCAAAGACTTTGAAGTTCCTTATAAACAACCAACTTTGCTTTATTGCGACAATATTTTAGTAATTCATATAGTAAAGAATCCTGTGTTTTATGAAAGAACAAAACAGATTGAAGGATTTTCATTTTGTAAAAGAGAAAATACAAAGAGAACTTAAGCCATTTCATGTAATGGCAACAAAATAAATAGTTGATATTTTTACTAAATCCTTACATCCTAGATAATTTAGCTACTTGATTCAGCTACTTGATTAACAAGATGAGTGATACAACCCAAGTAGTTATGGGCTAGGTCCAATACCACATAAGACTCAACTTAGTTTAACACACTAATCTACATAATCAGCTCTGACTCATTAGCGTAGTCAATCAGGTAGCGTGGCTCAGCTATAAAAGAGAGAATTCGGCTCACCAAAAAGCCACATGAGCCTAGCCATAAAACAACCACTGACCTTTCTCAACAGTAACACATAATCATTTATATAATAGACATCTGGTATCTCTCGTGGCAACTCTAAAACCATTTTGCATTTGACTCTCAACTAAACTCAACTGACTTAACCATCAGAGTGGGTTTTCTGATTAGCGGGTGAATGATCCCCTAACTTTGCTCGTCTTGCAAGTTATCTAATTGAATCAATCCCCTTTATTCAAGAAGATTTGACTGAGCCAATCACCCGAGCTAGGTCAGTTCGAACATCAATAAGCATATGTAATATATATATATGCATATCTTAAGGAAGAGTGAAAACAAGAGGATATAGCTAAATGAGGTGTGCCTAAATGCAGAGGAATATAACAACACCAATTAGTTATGGAAGTTATAGTTGTTAGCTGTTTATTAAGTTATTTAATTTAGCCATTAGTTATAAATAAGTTATAGTCAGTTATAGAGCTGTATTAGTTAATTTTGAACAGCGTCTTATTTGTATAAATAAGAACTTCTATAATCATGAAGCAGAGTAGATCATTAATAAAATTCCTTTCATTCTCAATTCAGTGAGAGGTGAAAATTAAAATAAAAATTAAAGTATTTTAGATTTTTCATATTAATTTGATAGAATTTTTTATAGAAAGACATCATAGTATAATAGAGATAAATTAAGAAATATTATTTCATTATGATTTTTTAATTTTTAGAAGTAAAAAACTAAATAGTATAATATAGCAAAATGTAGGAGTGCAAGTATCTAACTCAATTTTTCCTTGTTTTTATTTTAAATTCATAATATGGATAAAGTTCTTTAGGTATGGTTTATCTTATTTATGTTTGAGATGTAATAAATTACAACTTTAAATTTGTTCAAATACGCATCTACAGATGTGTTTTTCAAAAGGTTCCCACTCTTTCATGTGAAGAAAACTTGACGTATTATTTTTTTTATGATCATGTTTTCTTAGTGAATTAAATAATCTACTATACACTAAAAAAAAAAAATGAATGATTGCCCTTCTAAGGAAAAAACCTTTGAAGGTTAGCAATGTCGGTAAGAGTTTGATCCTTAGTTTATTCCGATAGTTTAGGTTTAGGATACAATTTAGAAAGCAATTAACTTCTGAATTTACATGTCAAGCATACATTTGCATAGAAATTTGATTTCAGGACAAATGAAATTTAACATGAAGATACCCAAACAGTTAAAATTTAAAAAAAAAAGATTTTCTTTTACGTAATAGTGAAAATCACAAGAAGTTTGTTATATTTATATGAATTTTTTTATTATTATTGTTAGGTGATATTTTGAAAAATCTTAGGCATATTGAGTTAAATTTTCTTGTATGATTTTCAGAAATTCTTAATGGTACTGGTTTGAGTTTAGAAATCAAACTTTGGTCAAATCATACTAAATAGATACTCGTTTAACTAACAATTAGGCCAAAACAAAGAAGATGATCAATGGTTATAGTTATATTGCCAACAAGTTTTTGTGCATGAAGGGGCGAAATTATTATCATGATATATATATATTATTTATTTCTAGTCTAAAGAGATGATGCAATTATCATTGATATCATTGTCATTGTTGTTGACTATCACTATTGATTTTATGACCTTAGCTATTTAGGAACTAGGGGTGAAACTTACTTTTGAAATTTAGGCAAAGGTCAGCTAATGAGTTAATAAAAAACTTCAAAAAAAATCCGCCAAATTCAATTGGTCACTGTGAACAAATTTCCAACTAAAGATTATCTTTTTGCAAAATGATTCAATTCTTATACATTATCCATATCCCAATATTATGGGTCTTTTTTTTTTTCCACTATATTAAGTATATATTGGTAGGTAATCAAAGTTATAGAAATAATTGAATTGAATAGAGTTAACTTTTATCAAATTCAAAGTTGAGTTTAATTATAAAATTTGAAGTCATTTCAAATTTGATTGAACTTTATTTTTTAATTTTGAATTTAATTTAGTGGAACACTCCAGGTCAACTCAACTCAGCTTAATTACACATTAAAAAATTTAAAATTTAAAATTTAAAATTTAAATAAATTTGATTGAGCTTGAAATCTAGATTAGTTTCACTCAACTAAATTATTTTTATAAATATATTAGAATATAAATTATAATATGATAAAAAAAATTAAATTAGACTAGTAAGTTTTTCAAGTTACATATTTTAATATTTAAAGTCTACTAAAAGAATATTAGAGTAACTTAAATTCAAAACTTTTAGAGTAATAAGATTTTTTTATTCATAAAGTATTATATGTCAGCTATTAAAAAATTATCTCTATAATCTAAAATATTAATATAAAATTGATTCTTAGTATATATAATAAATAATAAAGCATGGTTAAACTCCAAATTCACGATATCATATTTATTATAATTCTACATTTTTGTCAATTATATAGATCTCACCATATTTGTAATTTATATCATATACTATATCAGATATAAGAGATGATCACTAATAACATGCCATTATTAAACCAAATAATCTCAAATCACAAAACACTCATAGAAAAGAGAATAAAAACTCTCATTATGAATTAAAAAAAAAAGAGTAAACTCTCAACAATAAAAAAAATTAACGAAATAGACTAATACTCCTCTCTTTATTTTGAAAATTAAAAAAAAAAGGCTTACCATCAACAAAATATATCCATGGCAGTCCCAATATATAAAAAAAAGTTTATATTCAGAGAATAAAATTTAGAAAAAAAAAAGTGGCTAGGTTAAGCCTTGAACTTAATTCAATTAATATTAAACCAATCTCAAATCTTTTTTTGAATATGTATATAATAATTTACGAGTTATCTCAATTTATTTATGCTCTAATTAAAGAATATTATTTAAATTATGATGAGGATTTCAAAAGGAAAGTCCTCGTGATGTTGACACAAAGTTAAAAATTTTGATCAACAATAAAATGAATAAATTTACTTTTTCAAATTGAAATTAACTTTATATATATATATAGTCAAAATGTGAGGATTGATAAGTCCATGTCAGAAACTTAATTTTCAAAATCAATGCGTAAACCATAAGACACGTTTGGGAGATTCAAATGAACACAATTTTTCTTAAATCTATTAATGTATTATCAAAGAAATAAAAAAAGAAAAAAGAAAAAAAGGGACAAAGAATTAGTCTACAAATGGCAGATACACGAGTCGTTTCTTTCTGTTCATACGTAAAATAATTGCATTTGCAAATATTATGACTAAATACGACCCTTCAAACACTCAAATGTCCACCTACCTACGCATAAAATACTCTTCTATTTCACTGTAATCCATCTATCATTAAATTAAACATCATTTTAAATATATAGAAATAACCTTTTAATAGACGAAATTTTGATAATATAATTGCTATTTTCGTAAATACTTAGGAGAAATCTACATATATGTTTTTCTTTTCAAGAATAATGTGTATTACTCCTTTACTAGGGTATCATTTGATAAAGAAATGATTTTAAAATTACGAAACAAATATAACCAAAAAAAATTAGGGAATAAAAGATTTTATTTGTTAAATTAGCTATCGTATTTATTACGTTTTAAAAATATTTTTTATCAACTTATAAAAACAATTTAGTTACAGAACCATTTTAATTCAATAAGTTTCAATAAAATGCACATGTAGATATAATTTAATGGTAAAAGTGTATGTATCAGATGTGAACTTAAATTTGATTATTTTCATTTACCATTATGATAGAAGCTAGTAATCCTTATTATGTAATCTATATATATATATTTTCGGCTTATTAAGCCTCTTTCTTATGAACCCCTCCAAAAAATGAAATATTAAATTTTTAAAATTAATTTTTTACTTGTAAAACTTATTAAAAATTTTATAATCAATTAAAAAAATATTTTTTTAATTTTTAGTTACTCTAAAATTAACTATTAGTAATGATCGCACTTTAGTATTTAGTTGCTTTTTTACATTTTATCTTTTTTTTATATGTCATGTGGTTAATTATTCTTATAACAGCCACGAAGAGAGGATTTTAACTATAGATTTATATTAAAGGAAATCTATCGTATTTAGTAGAGTTTTTCAGACTTCACCTTAATCACTTGGCTAGAGGATCATTGTTGCTGCATTTTTGCTTGTAGAGAGAATCTTTTGTATAATTAATGTTATATAATATAAAAATCTCTAACGAAAGATCATTGTAACTTATCCTTGTAAACTAAAAATATCATTTGAATCCTAATAAAAATAAGTCTTTTGCTTTAGGCTAAAGTATCAAATATATCTCTGAATTTGTCCTCAAGTGAAAATAAAGGATAAAATGAACTTTTTTGTCAAATTTATCTCTGAATTTATATTATTTTGTTAAAATTATCTCTTAACAATACTTTTACATATAATTATACTCATATTTAACCCATTTTTCATATATTTGCTGTAATTGAATGAACGCGTATAATTATTACTTTACAAAAACATTGACGTGTCAAAGTGAAACTGTAGTTTTGAAATTTGAGAATTTAAAAATTTTAGAATTTAGGAGAAAATTGTGTTTTTTATCGAAATATATGTAAATCTGGTTCTCTTAAATGTGTTTTCTGACCGTATAATTATATTCGTTTATCCAAATGCAATAAATATAAAAAGAAATAAATTAAATAAGAGTATAATGATGTGTAAAAGTATTTCTAAGAGGTAATTTTAACGAAAAAAATATAAATTTAAAAATAAATTTGATGAAATAGTCTATTTTTTTTTTATTATCACTTGATGACAAATTCAGAGGTGTATTTATTATTTTAACCTTTGCTTTGCAAAGAAACTTGGTGTCGGCAGCAATCCCTTAGTTTGAAAGTTATTAATCAGGAAAACAAAGATCTTGTAGCCAAGTTCAGTCGTGGGTGCGTTTCCATTGCTATTGGGCCCACCAACGAGAAAATGCTGAATAAAGCTTTATCGCGTATGGGAGGATCACTTGATATTAATATGGGTTACAGAAATGTGCAAAGATGACTTATAAGATTAGCTCCAATCTGTTTGTCTGTTTAATAAACATAAATATAAATTCAATATATTTTTATAAATAATTTTAAATTTAACTTAAAATTTTTTGAATAGCTTAAAATGAATTTAGCATATAATTATTCATATAAAAATATTATTTAAAATAACATTTTATTTGATATTTATAATATATATATTTAGAACATAATAATTTAAATTTATGAAATTGAGATTAGCATATGTTACATGATAGAAATATAATTATACAATAAAATTAATATCAAAATTTTGAAATTTTGATATAATTCTATGTTAAGATTAGCATATGTTACTTTATGGAAATATAATCATATAACAAATAATATCAAAATTATGAAATTTCATCAATTAACTATGCTCATGAATAGACTCGAGTTTAATCAAAAAATAATAATAAATCAAGCTTGAACAAGTTTATACTCAAATTTAAATTTAATTTAAATTCAAGCTCGAAACAAAATAAATAAATCATATTAAAGCATTAAGATGCTCGACTCAATCTACCTTGATTATAGTCTTAATGATAATAAAGCAATATATATATATATATATATATATATATATATATATGTGAAAATAAAAACTTTTTTTTTTAATTTGTTTTAAATGAGTTTCAAGCTTAATCTAGAATTGGCATATAGACCTATTTGGACAAATTAAGTTGGGGCCAATTTTAAGTTAGATTATTTTTCAATGGGTTAAATTAAGTCATTTCAAATTATGGATGAATCAAATTGAGTTATTAGATTAAGGTATAAAAAAAGAATTTGAGTTATTCGTAAGTTTTAAATCAAATAGAGTTGCTCATAATTTTAATTTTCAAATAAAAATATTATTTAAATTTGTTTAGTATTAAATTGAACTTGATTCAGAAATTTCGAATCAACTTTTTTCCAACCGGATTTGAGTTAGATTTTTCAATTGAGGTAGAAACAACCATGCCCATTCAACACATTTTGAGCTTATAAATAACTTTGACACTGTTAAATCAAAGACTTGTTAATTCAAATAGAAAAATCTACTCTCATTTAATATAAAGACACTCACTTTCATAGAAGTAATTAACTGAAGAAAATAGTAATTTATAAAAGTTAGATATTATAATATTTGATTTCTTTTTTTAATATGGAAAAATACGTCAATGTTATTTTTTTTTATTTTTTAACTTTCAAAATTTTTTAATTCCTAATCTATTAATATTAGAGGTGTCAATTTATCCAAAATAATTTTAAAAAATTTAAGTTAAACTTGATCAATTTGATTTGAATCTAATTTAATTTGAACTATTAGAATTTTAAAAGATCAAAATAATATTTTATATTTTAAAAAAGTAAAAATTATAAGTAACCTGATTTGATCCAAGTTGCAATTTAAAATTCATTTTATATCTTGACTGGATGACTTGAATTGATCTATAAGTTAGAATAACCAGACATAAATTTATTCAAAAATTACATTAGCTGAAATTAGTTTGACTCGGAATTGATTTGAATAGTTTTATGTAGTTGCATAAATCTATTAAAAATGATTCAAATAATATTTATAAACTTTATAAGAAAATTATATTTATTAACTTTTTAATAAATTATTTTTTATATTGAGTATGTTGAATGATTAAAAAAAATACTTTAAAAAAATACTTTTGATTTTTTAATTTTTTTACAAGCAAATATGAAAAAAAAATTGTAATTTTCATAAAGTTTGACTTGTCTAGCTAATGTTCTTTTACCAAACAAGGACAGATAAAAAAAAAATATTCAAGATGTATCTTTCTTGACATTAACCCACCAACGCCAAAAGTTCAGAAAGCTAGAAACTTATAACTTGATTGGAGGCGGATAAGAATTTAAACAATGAGAGCCCTTTTATACCTCTAATTTGTTGTTAAATTAAGTTTCTTTCAAGGGTGAAAACTAATTTATTTACCTTTTTTGAGAATTTTTTTTTCTTATCGAGCATGACTCGTGTGAATGAAATTACTTGATAAAATCTTAATATTAGTAAAAGTTACAGATTTTGACTCTATTAAAAAATAATTTGATTTATATTTACTTAAAAACATCTGATTTAATTTAAATTGAAATAACTCAAACATTGTAAGCTCAAAATCAAATCGATCTCAACTCAACTCAGTGATTTGATCATAATTTAAATTTACATTACAAGTGATCAAATATGATTTGATTTAAAATTAATAAAAAACCTTAAAAATGACCCAAAATCCTTTATACATTTAATTCAATAACCTAATTAATAATTCCAAATGAATTGATGCATACCCGTTTGAAATTAGCTTTAAATTGATGCAATCTAATCTAAATATTAGTTAAAAAAAATTAACTCAACCGATGAGACCGGTTAATAAAAGTTTTAATATTTAACTCGTCAAATGGAACTTGTTCAACTATGAATCAAATCAGTGGCTAGTTTCATTAATTTTATCATAAACTGAGCTCAACTAACAATTTATACTATAAAACTAAAAAGAGGGATGAATTGGAAGTCAATTAAACTCATGGAGACTTCATAGCTTTCAATAGCTCAAGAAATGGAACATATTGATTAGAAAAGGAGTACTCATAAGTATGTACCTAGTCAATGAAAACATACTAATTTCAAGTTTAATAAAAGTTACACAAAGTAACTTTATAAACAACATCAAAAATCTAAGAGATACATATGGTGGGAGGCAAAAGAGTTTAAGGAAAATTGATTGTGTCTTATTAACGGTGAGTTTAATCATTGATTTTCAGAGTGTCATATCCTTATCCTTCCTTTGTGAATGCTTCTTCTTTTCGTTTTTTTATTATCATCCATAGATGTTAATTTTTGTGTTTGTTGCTTGTGTTTTCATTGTGGTTTATTGTAGGTCACGTTATCTTCATTTTTCTTAAGGAGAGATCAATTCATCTTCATAAAATTAGGTAAGTAGACTTACTTTCACCAATCTCATTTCCCATCTTATTCACAATTTTATCATAAATATATTACATGTTCAATTTAATATTTTTTTAAAGTAACTACCTCGATATTTTTTTTATGGAAATGGATAATTTATAATTTAGTAAAAATATCAAACCTATTTATTATATAGCTAGTAAACAAATCAAGTAAAGTCAATTTTGGATTTTATTTTTTATTTTTTGGGATGAACAGTTGAATCATTGCAGAATGAAAATGAATTAATTCAAATTATTAGATAAAGCTATAAAAAGGATTTCTGAGTCATCTTTACTTTTAAGTTAGACCAAAATCACTTATAATTTAGACTTTAAAAGTACACATTATTATGATTTTAAAATTTTTTAGATATTTTACTAATTTAAATCAAGTAATGGGATTGAGTAAAAACTTTTTAGGATATGTTTAATCATATTAAATTTAATCCAAAATTTTAAAATTTGATATGTATTTGAATATGATGACCAATTGGAGAGTGACACCTATCATGAAGAAAACCAGTATAACACCAGCTACCAGTGCAAGGTATCTTAGAATATCTTCAATAGTGTTGTTTATTCTAAAAAAATATTTTTTGCATAATAAAAAATATTTTAAAGCTCCTTTAAATATAAAAAGTGAAAAAATATATACAATTCCAAAAGAGTGAAAAATGTATACAACTTTAACAGACTCTTAATTTTTAATATTCATTTTATTTTATCTAATAAATATTAATGCTCAATAACATCAAATGACTCTTATGGAAACTTTTCGAATAGACAAAACAAAATAGATATATATCAATTAATATTTTGTATAGAAAATTAAAATATTTTAATGACAAATAGAGTAGAGAGTGAAGTTTGAATTTCTACATATAGAGAGTCAGACCAACTCTTTACTTTAAAATAAAAAAGAAATAGTGTATTGAAAATCATTTTTTTGCATTGACGTTTTAAAGTAAAGAATTTTGTTTAAATAAAAAGTCTATTGGAGATGTTCTTACTAAAGGACACTAAGATAATTTTTAAATGTAAATTTTATAGTGACAGATTTAATAATATCGTCAAATAACGTTATCTAGTTTAATAGTGAATAATAATTTTTATTTAATCTAACGATATCTAATCTATTAAATTTAATAGTGACTAATAACTTTTATCTAATTCAATAGTGAATTATTAATTATAACATTATAATATAATAACGTAAACGACATTATAATCTTCACGCTGTATAACTATATAAAAGGAAGGAGGATCTTAAACTAGCCTTCTGAGTGACCTTACATAGTGAAGTCACTCCCAGACGTTGAGCAAGCTCGGCTGGGGAAGTTTCTTTTTCAGAAAAAACCTAATTACTAATTGATATGAAGAAGTGATAACCTGAGTATACATAGATATAGTATAATCACGCCTCTATCAAGATGTTGTCCTCCATATCAGACATTTTCTCAACTAAGACGACCTTTAAGTCTTGAGGGCTAAGGTGTAATTCATCATCCAGACACTAAATTTCAAAATCAAAGAAAACTCACCAAAAGTTACTTCTTTTTCATTCTTTTACTCAAAATTACTTAAGAGTTTAAGGTATTTTCCCTGTGAATTCCTCATCAACTATCAGTTTGATACTCTTTATTTTTTTTTTTTTTGCTTATAATTTTAGATTGATGAGTTCTTTCAAACTTTACTTAGATTACAAATCACCTTACTCTGATTGAAATCTATTAAAATTATTCAAAATTTTTTTGAATTCGAGTCACGTTTTTTTCAAGCATATTCAGATCTGCAGATAGTGTTGGAGATACCTATCATATGTTGTTCAACCGTAAGGAGAGCACTTCGATATTGCTCTATACTGCTTGTTGCTTGACCGATAGGTTTGTTGGGCAAACACTAATAAGTTCAATAATGAGCAAGCCAGCCACTAAGACGCGTGCCACACGTGGGGCTGTAACACAGTCCCCAAACGCGTGCGTTTTGACCGAAAGCACTAACGTTCTGTCTTTATGTCCTGATTTGGTCTTTTATGGGGTTTTTAACATGTCTAATAATATACCTATATAAATTAATGTCCTAATAATTAATACTTCTTCTATTTCAAAATCACTATCTTTTTAAGATTATGCACTTAAATTAAAAACCAATTAATGAAAAATAATTTTAATAAATATAAACTAATATATTTTTAATTGTCTCCAACTAAAATTATACCACTAATACTAATAAGAAAATAATTAATTAGAAAAAAGAGAGTTGATGATGAAGGTAAATTAAAAAAAAAAATCAATTAATGATAAATTGATATTCAAAAATGACAATTATATTAAAATAAAATATCTTTTCTAAAAAGACAATTATTCTAAAACGAAATGCGTAATTTTTAATATTTAATAATATTTCATGAAATGAACTCTATTCTATAGATATAATTTAATGTTTTTGTTGTATAGTACTCTCTCCATTTCACAATATATATTGTTTTAGAAAAAATTTTAATTGTAATATAATTATCATTATACATTACCAATATAACATTAATTGCTTATTTTTCAAATTCAACCTCATCATTATCTTCTCTCTTTTCTAAATAAATATTTTCTTATTAGTGTTAATGTATAGTTTTAGTTGAAGACAATTCTAATTAATTGTTGCCTTAATCTAAGTACGCAACTTAAAAAAGGTAGATATTATGAAATAGATGAAACAATTAATATAAAATATCACAAAAATATTAATTACTATAATTATGTTTTTATAGAAAATCATCTATTTAGAATAATATTTTTTTATTAATTATCATGATATATCTTGAATTATATATCTTGAAATACTTTATGAATTACAACATAAACGAGTCTTGAAAGATTAAAAATAAATACATAAGTAAAGGATACCTAATGTTTATAATTTAACTTTTTTTCTTAATGTTAGTATTTAATTTTTAATTATTTATTAACATGATTTTTACATAATTATCATGCATAATATAAAAGTATTTGTCATATTCATATTAACTGAAATTTTCAAGAAAATAAGTGAAAATAAGTCATTTTTATTTTAAAAAATATTCACAATTTTATTATTGATAAACATTAATTTTTTATATTTTTTCATTTTTAAGTTAAATTGATTGTTAGATTGACAACTAAAAAACATATTTTTCAAATAAAAGTGATAATTATTTTAGCAAATAATATAAACTTGCTATATTTGATTTTAAAATTGGGTACAATTGATACAGATTTAACAAAATTTAGATAAAATGATCTATTTAAAATATTTGAGTACCCGAAAAAAATTTAGTTTATATCATCAAGCATTCTAAGTTCCATTCTATTCTTAAACTACTAAATAATAATAATTTGTATTTAGAACCAATAAGCTTTTGAATGATATAAAAATTGGATCTAAAATTGAAAGGTTGCACCAAATTCTTAAAAAAGAAAAAAGAAAAAAGAAATTCTTATTTGGAAGAGTTGAAAAACGTAGCCTTACATTATAATTGTTTATTCAAGAAATAGTTTTTGAGTGCTATCCAAAAATTTCAAATCTCTTATCAACAAAGAGAAGAAATTTCTTTTTCTCTAATGATACACGTTCCTAAATGAAATGAGAAATCAGAAATAGCCCGTCAATTTAAAGCAACTGTTTTTCTCAAGTCAAGGAAAGCCCTCTCTCTGTCTCTCTCTAAGGGTGGGAATTGGAAACAACTTTGGAATTTCTTAAACTTCCTCATCTCTCCTCTCTCTCTCTCTCTTTATATATATATAAAGAAACTTTAATCTTTCACAAGGCTATTGCCCCCAACACAGACAAAGGCTACCGCAAGTCTTCTCTTTGCCTTTGCTTTTCTTGTTGGGTTCTCTCTTAACTCTTTTCATTTCTTGGCTACATAGTTAAAACTCTAACATGGGTTGTTAGTTTCTTGCCAATTTAGCTCAACCCTTGTTAAAAGCCATCATCTCCAAACATCTATACCTCAACTTGGTCAGTGAATCAGAGCTAGCTAGAACAAGTTTTTGAAGGTTTTGGAAACATGGAGAAACCGAACTTTGTTAATGTGAATGGAGGCATTAAATTGCCTATTGGGTATAGGTTTCATCCTACAGATGAAGAGCTTCTTGTTCATTACCTGAGACGTAAGGTCTTTGGTGTTCCATTGCCTGCTTCTGTTATTCCTGAGCTTGATGTCTTCCGAACTGATCCTTGGACATTACCAGGTTAGTGAAAGTTTTTCTTTTCCTGGCTAATCTTTTTCTCAGTTTTTTTAAAATTGAAATGGTTTCGAATTAATGATTCATTTAATCAGTTCAGGATATTTTGAAAAGTTTAAAAATATTTTCAAAAAAAAAAAAGTAATATGATAAAATAATAAAAAAATATTTTAAATATTTTAATTTTAACTAAAAATGTATAATTAAAAAAATAAATTATTTCACACAACAATATAATTTTAATTCCAACTAGTTTGATATGATTTACAAATTTTGATTACTTTTCCTAATATTAATCAATTTTTGTAAGAAATTCAGTTTATAATTCAGTTGGCTGACTAGTTTCTAATAAACAACATCAGTTTTTTTTCACCGAGCTCAAAGCGAGCTCGTTAGATTTTCATAGCTAATCTTCTAAATCAAGTGGCCTGGCCACATTTTATATATGCTGTTTTATGAGCTAAAAGTTTTTTTTTTTTTTAATTCGTTTTCTGGGTCTAGGTGATTTGAAGGAAAAGAGGTACTTCTTTAGCAAAAAATGGGGAAAAGACGATGCCAGTGAAAGCAAATCATGCAAGAGAGTTGCTGGTTCTGGTTACTGGAAGCCAATAGGCAAAGGCAGGCAAATTGTAGCTTCTTTTAGCAAACATGTAATCGGAATCAGGAAAACTCTCATTTTCTACCAAGGAAACAATAAGCATTCTAATGATTCTAAAACTCAATGGGTCATGCATGAATATCACCTTGTAGCCTCAGGAATTATGCCTAACAAAACGCACCAGGTATATATACACCATCAAACAGTCCATCATTATAGATAATAATCAGTATTGATTAATACCAATTTTACTTCTAGGAGTAATTAATGGATTCTTGTTCTTGGAATTTTTATATATTTGTTCAGGTGGCTAAGATGAAATTAGGAGAATGGGTTGTCTACCGCATTTTTCAGAAGAAAAGGAGACCTAATAATAAACAAGGGATGATCGTTTCTACGTCTTTAAACACCAGCAATGAGGTGATCATCAATTCTAGTTTTATGGAATTTACAGTGGCAGAGAGTTCTTATCATGTGGATGCTCCTCAACCTTCTTCACCATTTTCTAGTGAAATTACTACTGATCGTCAGGTGTCTTCTAGTTTGTTACATGAGGAAGAAATCGATTCCTCCATTAACGTTTCTTCTTTTCATTCCTGTATGAAAAAGATTTAGAAAGCTTCTCCCTCTAAGGAAATTTGTATCAGATATACTCGTCTATCGTGCAACAATTTAATGAGAATGAAGATCAACAAAATGAAACCATTTAATTCTTTTCCAAGGTCTTCATTAATCAATTAATGCTCGTTTACTAGAAAATTCATAAATTAAGAAACATGGTGCTATTGATTTTCTCTTATATGCGCTCCCAGAAGGTTGAGAGTTTGAGTTCAACTTGTAGCTTGAGGCTGGTGATATATTTAAATTATAGAACTTCGTCTGAGATTATACTTAAATTTTATCCTGATTATTGGATGCAAGTACGATGGACACAATGTATGCTCTTTATAGTGGTGAGATAATCTATCTACCTCCCATTTTATTGAAAAAAAAAAAAAAATTTGTATTCTTTCAGGAAAATGCATGCAGCATATCATATATTCTGAACCAGTCGCGCAGATGGTGGGATAGAAACAGTTGTCACACCCAATGTTTGCTCAATATTTAAGCTTTTTTTATTTTTTCATTGTTAACTATCAAAAGGCAAGTGATTTTTGAGACCAAAAGATGATGCAAAGTAGATATATATGTAAAAAATACCTATCAAGGAGAGGCATCCAAAGAAGGAAAGAGGTTCTACACTATCTACCCATTACTTTACAAGAAAAGTAGATCCCAAGAAGCACAACAACATGGAGCAAGGACTATGGTGGGGGAAAGGGCACATGCACATGGGGTTTGATTCATGTCCATATTACAACATTTAGAAGAACTTAATACCTGGCTATAGCTAATCCTTCAAAGAAAAAAAAAGGGTAATTTTATTAGTGGAATCTTTGCAACTTTGGTTTTCCATTTTAATTATATTTTTTACACACTAAACCACATAAATGAAAAAGATTCTCTCATTGTTACATGTCAACCAACTGTGTTGAAAATGATTCTATATAATTAATATGGTTTGTTCTCTCTTATTAAACAATGGCGATTAATTTATTGTTTGTTTGGTTGAGAAAAGGAACAAGACATAAAATGGAGTTTTTCTATATAGTTCCATGCTTGGATATCACAACCTATCTGTCATGGGGTGAGGAGAATAAGATTCCTTATGCCAGCCAATGAATGGCAGAGGAAGAAAGACACCTTGGGTTACCAAATTTTCATTCTAGAATATCAAATAAATATTATCAGGCTGTGGTGGAGAAAAACAACATCTTGAATATGTTAATTAGTGGTTAATTTAATTTAATCAAGAAAGATTATAAAATAACTGCACACTATCACAATATTCTAAAATATGTTTTTCAGAAAAGCGTGTAGTTTTCAACCTAATTAATGCCACTCTTTAAGTTATGCCAATTTAGTTGGCTCTCTGATAATTGAGGCATCGAATATAGATACTGAAGGGGAAAAGAAAAGGAAAATCATAAAGGAGCACAACCCTTGTAAGCGTAAGGAGAATAAGGATCCATCAACTTGGGTGTATTTAGATGATAATAGGCGTATGATCTCCAAAAGAGGCATCTAGTAATAAGATTTGGACCCCAACAAAAATGTTAGGTCAAGGAAACCTCACGTGTGTACCACATGCAATTAATAATGTACACTCACTAGCATTACCATTAACATAATTCTGTAGAATTATGTGACTAATTATAAGAGTTTCAATAATTGGGGCGTTCCAAATAATTGATAAAAGAATCAATCTTTTCAAACCCAATATATATATATATATATATTGGAAAAGGAATAGAAACTTTGTATCTCTTTTGCAAATAAGCCAAAAATATTTAGGCATATACAAAATTGCTATAGCTGAAATTGATGAATTGCAATCATTTCGTACTTTCTAAAAGTGTAAATAACTAAAATTTTTTATATAATTTATTTATATTTTTTAAAAAAATTTTCTTGCACTCTTCTAAAAGAATGTAAGAAATTTCAAGAGAGTGCATATACGGGTAGCTATAGGAATATCAAGAACACTTTGATTCAAATGAAGAAGATGTGATTCTTCTGCCACTAAAGTTGGTCTCATTTTTGTGAAGTGGAAACAATGTTACTTATGATTTCGTCATGGGAATGTCTATTTCTATTATGTGAATGGCAAAAAGTCAATTTGCAGCAGAGGAGCTGTGCGGTGGAATGGGAATTAGAGGAAGTAGGGAACTGCCGACCAAAGGTTGCTTGCAATGGAGGGTTTAGAATCATCCGTTTGTCAAAGCAATTAATATTCTGCCCATCTTCTAAATTATTTACCCTGTGTGGCAAAAACCCATAGGAAGAAAAGCAAATAAGAAAGAAAAATAAATTTTATTTTTCTTCCTCGTATTTAGATAAAAAAAAGAAAATAATTTTTATTTTTTTTTATTTAAATAATTAAATATGAAAAAAAAGAAAAATAATATTTAATATATTTTCCAATTTATCTTTTTATTAAATAAAATATTTGAATATATAATTGTATTGTATAATGATAAATAATAATTATTTTATAATTTAATTGATTTTATATGAAATTAAAATTTATATAATGATAAATATAATGTAACACGAAAAAAAATTCTCAAATTATTTTTTATATTTGAAAATGTTAAAAATATATTCGATTTTTTGCCAAATTTTAAAAAATCAAATTTTTATTCTTAAAATTGAACCGAACAGAAATTTTTTAAAAATTGAATTAAATCGAAATTTATGTGTCTATAAATCGAACCAAATCGATCTTATAAAAAGTTTGATTTGGTCCGATTTGTTTCAATTAAATTACATGTATTTGAAATTTGGTTCGATTCAAATGGATTTGATTTATTAATTACTTCGATTAATTTAATTTTTTCAGTTTTCTATCTAAAAAACCGAATCAAAAACCGAAAACTAAATTTTTTGAAAATTATAACTAAAAAAATCAATTTTATTCAAGGATCAAACCAAACTGAAACAAACCAACTAAGTTTGAACGATTTTCAGTTTGGTCCAATTTTTGTTCAGATTCTGTAATTTCTTACAATGTCCAGAGGCTAGATAGTCATTTCAGCAAAATCCTCTTATTTTCCCATTTTTTCTCTCCATTTTAGAGAGAAAATGGAAAAAAAAAAATTTCAAATATTTTTCTGCCCTTTCCATTTTCTCTCTCTTCCCAAACAAGAGATTTTGACATTATTCATTTATTTTATCTCCTTATTTTTTTTTCTCTTTTATTTTTCTCTCTTCCAAACACAAGCTTAGAGAACAGACAAAGCTTGTGTTGTGTTGGGAACGAAAATAGTTTCGAGCGTAGATTGCTGACTTTTAATGACGCGGCTTTTCTTTCTTCATATTGTCAAGTGGGCCAATAGGCATTTGTGGTAGGCCACTGAGATTAATCATTTGTAGCTTTTCCTGCTCTGCTCAATCATATCAACTAATTGCTCGAGCGAGAGAAAATTTTAATTCCATATCCCCATACTTTACAAGTAATAAAAAAAAATGCTCTTAAAAAATATAATTTCTTACACGTAATTGCAATTGGAAGTCAATTCATGGACTCAATGCTTAGTGGGTTTTTACTTCTGAATATTAGACGTTTCTCTTCAGTCTAAACTTCACGAAAATCATTGCTATAAAAGAAATTTTCTTACTGGGCCTAAAGGGTTCTAAGCTGCTAATGAACAGCAAGACCAACTCATCAGTTGTCAAAACCTTATCGAAGAGAAAAATAACTTAAAAAACGCATTTGCATGCCAAGACCATGCAGCAATACAGGGGAAAATAACACCCTAGAATTCATGCACAACAATAGCTTAGATTACCGTTTGGTAGGAGATTAAAGGAATATAAGTTAATAGTTATAAGACACCCTTAAATGTAACTTCTCACAAATGTAACTTCCATTAATCCTTTACCAAACACCCCCTTAAATGTAACTTCTCACAAATCATCCATTCTAATATAAAATTGAACCTAAAAATCCTATGACCTTTTTTTTTCTTTTTTTTTATTTTGTCAAAAGAAAATTCAGTAAACAGGCCAAAAAGAACAATCCAAGAGAGATACAAAATCAGGATGAGGGTTTGAAAGCCAAGCAAAGGATAAACTTCCCTTGATGAGCACCTTTGCAACCATCTGGTAGCCCTGTTATGACTATGACATGTCAACCACTGCAAATAACACAAATGAATCATCAGTACAACTGTACTAACATTAGCAAATACACAGTCAAGGACAACGTCAACTTCATCCATAAGTTAGAAGTGCTAAAGCGAGCAGAAAATGCCATAAAGGGCTGTACTAGAGACCATCATCACTTGAGAAGTTTCCATTCACAAGCTGAGGTTCCCCAAATTTCTCATCAAGCTACGTGTTACAATTAAAAAGATCCAATTCTCCTAAAGCAAATGTCGCTACAGAGCCTTTGCCTAGGCATGATTGTGGTTTTGTCAACTAAGCCCAACCTTTGAACAGGAAAAGATGATAGCATGCCTTACATCAAATGCAGAGTCTCATAAGCAATTAACTTTAGTCTTTTTTAGCATGTAAAAGCTTGAGAAATAACCTAAAAGAAATAGGGAGTAATCAAACATGGAAAAAAAAAAAAAATCAATGGCATAGCTCACATGCCACTAACATGCAAAGGCCAATACATATTTTAGCTCAAGAATGAAATAAAAAATCCCATCTATTTTAAAAGGAATCTTGGAGAATTTAGAACCCTTTCACGAGTGATTGATAGGCAAACTAAACTCAGAGCCTAAAATATAAATAATCGGAGACAGACACAAGCACAAAACTTGGCTTCACAAATTGCGACCATAAAACATCCATGAGACTTATTCTCGCTCATTTTGCAAATTGAGTTTGGCAGTCGAGGTCATCTTTCTCCGAAACTCCAGCAGCATCAGCAACAGAAGTTTTTGAAGGTTGAGATCCAGCACATGCCTTCAGTACAGCTTCATTCTGTAAGAGTGACAAAAACACAAAAATGTAGAAATTATTGGCAAGTTATTAGAAACATCCATCAATAATTAAACAAAGGAATAGTAGATATTTGTCAAAAAGAACAAAATACCAGCAACAGCGCAGAGAGAAAACAGCTTTGAGGAATTCAAGAATTAATTGCTGGCGCTGAGGCTCAGAACTAAACTAAAAACAAATTAACAAAATCCAAGTAACAAGAACACAGATAAATCTTCATAGATAAATCTAGAATACATCCTGCTTACATAGATGCCATTTTTTTCCTTGTTTATAATAGAATGATAGAAATCACATTTCTATGCAATAACCTCAAGTCAAGTCAGAAATTTTGGGTTTAGCTAAGCACTTCAAAATTTTACGGATGAACAGTATCAAGACAGATACACCAAAAGAATTTGCTCTAATGAGAAAATATAACACGGGTAAAGTCTTGAAAATATAGTCTCTTTTCGTACTCCAAGTCTTGCATGAATGTAATATATAAAGAAAATTCATTGAAGGACACCAAATGAACAGAACCCATGAACAAACAACTACAGACACTTTTATATGTAAAGAAATTCAATAAAGGGCAGCAAAAGAAAGCGATCCACAAATAAAACAGTTACAAAAACCAGATACAGAGTCTTCGAAATCGGAAACAGCAATCAAATAAAAGCATGTTTGGCATTGCTATTGCCAATTCTAATTGATAATAAAATTCTCCAATATGATGGGTATTGAGAGACAAAAGTTGATTTTGAGAAAAGCTCAAATTTGAATCTTATGCAAATAGCTAGTGAATTAGCTTGAGAAGATAGTTAAACAACTTTTACCAACAGCTATGATGGAATAAAGCAGCGAAATCGAAGGCAGAGATAAAAAGAAAGATACAGAGACAGACCTGCCAAACCCTAAGGAGACGCTTCTTGGCGTTTGCTTTACGGGTAGAGGTGAGTTTTATTATTTTCCACACTAGCCCTCCTGAGTCGTGCTTTTTCACTATCTCCATTATTCTTGTGCCCCAAAATGGCCCTCCCATTTTCTCCTTTCTCTATCTGCTATGTACTCTTCTTGCTTTCTTCACCGATCGTCCCTCCTCCACCCCCCACCACACGAACAACAGCAAAAGAAGTAAAAGGGTGTTCGAACGTCGCCTTTCCTTGAATTCGGACGAAACGACGTCGTTAGAGTAATGAGTTTGGGCTACACAATTGAAGAGTTTGGCCCAGTTATTTCTTAATCCAATTATTCATTTGTTATTATTTTTATCACCATGTAATTATTTGTTTCTCAAAGGAAAATAACATGTTATGGTTTAAATTCATATATTTTTTTTAACAGTCATCATAGATATTCAATTCTTAGACTTTTAGCCGATGTTAATTGATTAAATGAATGATTTTTTTATTCAATCAATTTGATTAATTCATTTCAATTAATTAAATAATAAATAAAATTTAAAAATATTATTAAAATAATTTTAAAATAAAAAATATATAAAAACATATTTATAGTAATTAAAAATATTAAAATAATATCAAAATTGATCCCGATCTAACTAAATTAATCACTAATTGAATTCTCATTTTTATTAATTTGATCGACTAATTCGATCCAATAATTTTCAAAACATTGCTATTAGCCACATATCCATTCCCTGTATAAGTATCTCATTTTAGAGGTTGTTTAGTTTGCAAAAAATATATATTAAAATTAAAATAAGTGATTTCAATTCTTTATATTTAATTCACTTAAAAATATATCGAATTCAAAATGAAATTTTATTAAATAAAAGAATCACTCTTCTCTCCTTTCTCTCCCTCAGAAATAAAAGTATAATTTCTTTAGAATAAATATATAAGATTTAATCAACTAATGAATATTTGACATATAATATCAAAATGAAATATATAAAATAAATTATTAAATTCAATATTAAAATAATATGAAATTAAAACATTCCAAATAATATAACCTCCTTTCTCAATACTAAAAAAACAATCCAACCTCTTCCTAGCTAATTAAAATCTAAAGTAAGTACATACAATCCTGCTGCCTTATTATTATTATTATTATGTAAGTAATGGGATGGAGAGGAGAGAGACAAGTTGATTCATATGGGCAACGGTTTTAACTAGGGCTAAGCATTCGGTCGGTTCGATTCAAATCGAATCGAAATTATGAAAACTGAATAGACTGAATTTAGTTTAAGTTCAAATCGAACTGAACTGAAATTTAAGATAAGCCGAAGTAAACCGAACAAAAAAAATTAGTTTGGTTCGGTTTTCGGTTTTGGGCTCAATGGGTTGTTGGGCTTTTTTCATCTTATATAAAATAATTTATTTTTAGTTTTTTAAACTCAAATTAAAAGAAAAATTAAAAAATCCCACAAATTCGGTTTATTCAGTTTTCTCAATTTTAAACCGAACCGAAATTAAAAACTGAATTTTTCTATTTTTCTAAATCGAACTAAACCGAATATACTGAATTCACTCGATTCGGTTTAATTTTTCAGTTTCAGTTCGACTTTGCTCACACCTAGTTTTAACTGTATCCTAGTCATAATTCAATAATATGCATGTAATTGATGGAAGCCCATCGTTCTTACATCATTAATCCAAAAACCAAAACCCGTAAGCCTCGTTGGATCTCTCATTCCCTTCATCATCTTCAAAAACTAAGCTACTCTTAATCGTCCCTATGTTTTTTTTTTTTTTTTTTCATTCCAATAAGAAATTAATTTGGGTTAATTAGCTTGACCTTGCCCTTCCTCCCCAAATTTATTACTTCTCATTCTTTTCATTTTGATCCCTTTTCCCCTCCTTCATTCTTCATGGGCTGTGGAATTTCCAAGTTAGACCTTGAAGTTACGGGGCTTGGCTATCGAATCAAATCCCTCCGTCGAAGAAATATTGATGATAACTTATTATTAGATGGTAGGGAGAATGATGCCGATTCTCACCGGAAGAGCGTTTCTTCTGTGACCAGCGAAGGTGGGTTCTTGAGGAGGGTTATCAGTTTCAATGAGAAGGAGAAAGGCGTGGAAAGAGAATTAGCGCCTGATCCTGGCCGTTCTTGTTCAATAAAAATGTATGCCTTGTCTTTCAAGCAAGTGCAACTTGAGACGATGGAGAAAGAAATTCCAAACCCTGATCATAACAAGGATCGGGCTGGAAAACCAGTTGACGATGTTGAAGATGAACTTACTAGGCCAAGCAACGTAGAAGAGGAATATGCAAGTATCTTACTCTCTCCAGAATCCCCTAGTTTCCAGGTTTATTGTGTTGATAATGATTCTGTCACTAGCCATTATACAGGTCAATTTTTCGCCTTCGATTATACAAGATGCATGTTTTAGTTTACTTCATTTGATGATATAATTAACATGCAAGTTACATATGCCATGTTTTACAGATGAAGGAAGCAAATCAACGAAGGAGAGTGACAAGGTTCGGTCTACGAATGCGCCATTATAGCAAAGAATTTTTCCTTTTTCTTTATAGTTGCTGGATTATATATATGTTCTACGTGATTAATTAAAAATTAATTATTTTTCTCGATAGGGATCACAAACTCCACAAAGAGGGAGGAAGGGAAGAGGATTTAGAAGTGGATGCAAGGGAGGTGGTGCATCAAATCGAGGACTTAAGAGGGTCTTGCATAGGGGTGGATCAGTAGGAGTCAGAAATTTATGGAATATTTCTTCCAGATGTCAGAATTCTACACCTTCCAATTGCAGTACCAGTAAACCTGTCTGATATATGATCATTACCTCGTTACCTTAGATAAGTAGTAACATATATATATATATATACACACACACACACATAAGGCAGAAATCTTTAATTTACTACTGAACTTACCATTTTTTTTTCTTTTTCGTGTCAGTAAAAAAAAAAAAAGGAAAAAGTTGAGACATTGATTTCCTAATTAATCAGTTGTTGAAGAACTGAACCCTTTTTCATTTCTTCAATTTTTATGTAGATGATAGAGATATGGTTGTTGATATGTCAGCTAAATGTGTTGTGTTCAGATGTACTCTCTATTACACACTCACACATTCATTTTTGGGATTCTCATTCACTGGAAATAAAGTTGAACATGTATAATTTGTTCAACTTAATGAATGTTTGACTTGTAACGTATATAATATCAAAATGAAATATATATAAAATAAATCATTAAATTAAATATTAAGATAATATAAATTAAAATTCTAAAAATTATATAATAATAAGAAAACATAATTTTATTAAAATATTCAATTAAAAATAAAAATAATATGATAATTTTATTCTTAAGTATAATATATGATAATTTTATTCTTAAGTATAATATATTAGATATTCTTCTTCCTCTACACTAGATTGTCTTCTTTTTCTTTTATTATTATTATTATTATTGTCACCTAATATTAATCCATAAATATTATATAACATTATTCTTTTAGTAACTAATTGTAATTATACCAACTTGTGTAATAATATTAATATCATATTAGTTGGTAAAAGATTCTAAAAATAAGGTGTTACATGAATATCAATATCCTATACTAATGTGTTGTTGAAGTTTTAATAGTAAATGTGTTGTTGACAAGGTTCTTGGCAACCATATATTGTTATGAATATTCATGGGAGTATTATGGTTAATCAAATACAAAGTTTGATATTTTAATATTGAGAAGTTGTTGTCTGCCATGTTTACAAAGAGACGAATTTCAGTGCGGCAGGATAAGATTGCGAGTATGGATATATTTGAATACCCATGTCTTCGATAGTCCCTTTCTTGATATATTCATTTGGTGGCGTCAAGATATCTATGATATTTTTTATGCTTTTAGTCTAAGTTTTACCATAATTTATAGCGAAATTCATATATTTAAAATAATTAATAAGTAAAAAAGAAATTGTGATTGCTATTTTTTTTCCCTTTAAATGAACTCATTATGCGTACAATGAGTTCCTGCAAAATCATGTTACTTATGTTAAGATTTACATCCCTTTCAAAATAATTTTTTTGACCCAAATGAATTAATTATATTGTTTATATAATTTTCAAACAAGAAAACTAGTCGAATAAAATTTAATTTAAATTAATTTTTGTATTTTTTAATATTTTCAAATCAATTTATTAAGTATATATGTTTTTTCCATTTCCTTTTATGTGATTCCCAATCACTTCTGATTCTCTTGTACCAATGACTGGATCACACATTATATTATGTTATCTTTTTCTTTTCATAAAGCACAAAAGGGGAAAAAGAAATTAATACAGGAAATTATGAACAGGATCATGATAGATGCTTTTCCGAAATTTACTTGCTTTTTTTCCCAAAAAGGCATTCCTCAATGTTGGGAGAGAAAAAGAGAGAGTACTCTATCTGTCTTTTTTCTTCTTTTTTCCGCCTAGAGAAATACTCCTATCTTTTTAGTTTAGATTTTCTTTTGATCAAAGTGAACATAATAATACTGCTTCATAATAAAAAAAGTCTTATTTGACCAAGATATTATGTATACAATATAACATATTAGTCGAGCCTTAAGCCACCTTCCTCTCTTCTGAGTTTTGCCCAATATATATTGTAATTTGTTTGGAAAAAAAATATATCTACCAAAAAAATTTATATCTTATTATTTTATTGTATATGCGTTTTACAAATCTAATAAATCCATTGGTATGCCAAAATTGAGAATTTTTATGGGTAATTAAAAAATGTATCCATTATATACTTTTTTTTTTATTCAATGGCAGAAAGTCAAAATGAAAAATGGAAAACAGAGATTTGGATGATAGCATTGTAATAATATAGTGTAATGCAATGTAATTAATAAATTCAACAATATATTATATAATTAAATAGAATCACAATTTTTATTTTTATATTTTATTTATTTAATTATAATGCTTGCAAAAAGATGATGGTGATTAGTTAATAACAATCACAACCGCCAAATAGTGTGGTGTCCAAAGGTGGCTATTGTGCTAGTAATGGCCTAAGTTAGTGGTCACAGTGGTGGCAGCCATGATGATGGGAGTGATGATGAGATATTAAGGATAAGGGTGAAGATAGTAATAATAGTAAAAGCAAAAATAAATAATTATGAATGTAAATTTATTTCTATGTAATGAGTATTATGAATTAAATTAATGATGACATAATTAAATTCATTCTTTTATGTAATTTTTTTTAATTATTTGGCATTGTTTTGTTTCTAAGTTCTTTTTTCTTTAAATTTTGTGATATAAGCTTATTTACTTTATGTAAGATTGATTTTGTTGATAATACTTGGTGTTTTAACAACTTGTGATTTTTTTTAGTACCTTTCAAAAACCATATGCTCAATTTGTTATTATTTGCTCTTACAATTAATATGCTTTTTTCTACTTCAATTACTATAATATGACATGAAATGATTTGTGTTTGTATTTCTTACTTATAATCTTGATAAGTTTTAATTTTACAAGTATATGGTTGATAAAAGGAGAAGCTAAAAATTAGCCATCATATAGCATCAAAGGCTATAGAAGCTGTGATGGATGAGTGAATATAGAGAAGTCAAAATAGATAAACAAGAGTTGATTTTATTCATTATTGAAAGGTATAGAGATGAAGTATTATATGATGCAGTTCTTATGCAAATTGGTTATATACTTTTAGGACATCCTTAGTAAATTGATAGGAGAGCTAAACATGATGGATATACCAACATACACTCATTTGAAAAAGATGGAAGATTAATCACTCTTATTTCACTAACTTTAGGACAAGCTTATAAAGATCAAATAAGAGATAGAAAGTGAATGATACAACAAAAGAGAGTAAAAAAGAAAATATGGTTAAGAATGATAAAGTGAAAAAAGAAAGAGAGATGCAAAAGAAAAAAAGGAGAAAAAAAAAGAGAGAGTAGTTAAATTTAAAAATGAGAGGAAAAATAGAGGAATAAAGAAAAAGAAGAGTTAAAAGGAGAAAAAAGAGAGACAAAATAGAGAGCAAGAAAGTGAAAATGATGTAAACTAAAGAAGCACCAAGTATGATGATCTGCTCAGATATAAAGGACAAACAACAAGAGCATGCATGAAGAAGTTCAAAAAGCTTAAAGAGTGTTTGTGGAGGAAACACATCAAGTTTGGAATGGATAAATCAAGTACACATGCTCCAGTTGCATTAGCATTTAATGGATCTTCTATGCAAGGGTAAAATCATGATCCATGCACCTTAATTTTTTATTTAGACTTTCAAGACGAAGAATTTAAGTTAAACTCTCAAATAGAGCAATTTACACTAAAAATGATATAGACGGTTTCATGAAGATTTTAGAAGGTTCTAAGAAATATCCAAGAAGCTTCCAAGCACATTAATTGGCATGCAAGTAAACCTAACAGAACCATAAGGTGGGGTGGCCAAACAAGGTCAAAAAGTCATGTCCAAGTCAAAGTTCAAGATTCTTCAAGATTTGCTTCCTCATCTTTGTTTTCCTTTTCCCTTTTCTCATTGGTCCAATGTATTTTCCTATTTAGATTAGGATTTCAGCTGTTTTTTAATTATAATTATTAGCTAATGTTTAAGGAAGAAACAAACTCTTTTTAGTCAAATTCTATAAAGGATATTTTACGAATTATTTATTAGTACTTAGCTTTAGGTTTAAGCTATATAATGCCTATAAAAGGCCCAAGACCATGCACTCTCTTTAGTTAATGAATGACTTTTGATTTTTAGTAATTTTTTTAATTCTTAAAAAAACTTAGGTGAATTTATCGAATGAAGATTTGGTATATCCAAATTGAGTTTAACCTACACTTAAAATTGATCTAGTTAATCTTAAGTTGGACGTTAAACAATTTTTGTAATTGAGATTCTTAAATACAAGTTATTTAATGGTCTTATTAGAAATTAGAGTTTTCTTGCTTAATTCTTAAAACTATCCTAGGTATTGGTTTCAAGATTGCATGCGGGTTTAGGACAAGTTACCCACATTCATATCATAAAAGAATGAAAAAGAGAGTGTAATGATTAAAAAAATGATGATAAAATAACTTTGTTTCCTAAGCAACCTATGACTACATCTTTGCACAGGGAGATTTATTTTAGTACTAACAACTTTAACTTTTTGCCTTATATTTTTATTTTCTTGTCATAGGCTTTTGATGATTTATTATTTATTCATATTAGATAGAAGAAATTTCTTTGTAAGAGCTTAAATGAATATGTTCAACTTAAATTTGAACTTAGTGGAAGAATTTGAATACATATGAGGTGTCTAATACAAACGTGTTCCAAGTTACCTATGAGAAGAGATGTTCCTTTTCTAATGACTACAATGGCTATAAAGTGAAATTACATGATAAGAATGGTGTTAGAGTTATTGTTATCATTTCTTATTTTTCTCCTTATTTTAATATAGATCACAATTCAAGTATGAATCTTTTTCAGGAAAGGGAGAATGATGATAATCAACATAGGAGCATCCTTAATTTTTAAGGAATAATGTGAGCTATCAAGGAAACTACATTCAAATTTCAAAAAGCACTACTAAAATTTTTAAAAATATTTTATTTACTCATGAAAGTCAAATTAAAAAAGCTAAAGTCATGAAAAAGCAAGTTGTTTTATTTGTATCTGCCTTATTTGTACAAGAAATCTTATTTGCACTAGTTCAAGATATATGAGTTTGCAAGATCATTAAAACTTGAAAATCATAAAAGAATATGCAAGACAAAGATCCAAACTTTGTACAAGTTAATGGAACGCCTGAAGAGTGAAGATTTTACCTATTTTGCAAGGCGAAAATAAAACCTCTTATTTGTCAAGATTGAGCCGAATTACATCATTTGCTAAAATCCATATGAAATGGAGTTTATTTTCTTCATGTTGAATGAATTTTAATGTTCCAAGAAGAGGACTTATTTTGATTATTTATTAGTATTGTTATTAAGTTTCCTCTTTAGTTTAGGATTTTGTTTTCTCATTAGTTTAAAACTAGTTTTTTTAATCTACAAAATAACATTTCTTTTTTTGGCAATCCTTTTAGAAAATTATTTAGTACTATTTTTACTATTGCAAATAGGATTACAAGTATATTTAATAGCATATATTAGTCATGTACAAGGTATAAACAATTTTATTCGTCAATACATTCACTTTGTTTTCTCTCTAATATTAAGGAATTTTCTTTTAAAAACTTCAGAAACTTATCAAATAATTAGCGTTCTAAACTTGACTTTCATTTATCTTCTTCCTTCTTAACTATATTGCCTACCTTATATATATATATATATATATATATACATATAACAATACACATTGAGTTAAATTCTTATCAAGTATATTTCACTATATCTTAAAAAGACTCGTATTCAATTCTGCAATACTCATAATGAATCTTGCAATTATATTTGTAAAATTCGTATCACTCCTATTTTCTCATTTAGTATTAATGTTAATAATATATCTTATGTCATATATCTTCATATTTTAGACTAATTTTTGTGTCATATATTCTTGTACATTTGTTCCAGACCAATTCTTCCTTGTTTATAAAAAGTCTCACTCATATTATGAACAAGGTATTATTTAATTTTGCTCTTATATTCCGCCATAAATATTCATTGTATCAAACAAATGGGCAATGATATTGTCTAATATAGATAGGCTTATCATATAATTTAAAATGCCTCATCATTTCAATATTCTATTTGATGTACCCATTTTT
Source organism: Omphalea diandra (assembly GCA_949677035.1). Classification (NCBI taxonomy): domain Eukaryota; kingdom Viridiplantae; phylum Streptophyta; class Magnoliopsida; order Malpighiales; family Euphorbiaceae; genus Omphalea; species Omphalea diandra. The sequence continues at coordinate 39,752 of CATIWR010366217.1, forward strand.
CTATACAATAAAAAAAAAAAAAATTCTCACTCCTCAACGTAAATGTTTATGTGAAGGAAGAATTTTATGCATCTAGTTTCAAAATTTGAATGCGTGTATTATAAGAGTAAAAAACCAAAGTCCAACATAACGACTGCCACAATATCATCTAAATTCCTAGCCCAGATACAATTGAGATTCTTTGTGCAACCATCCGACCACTTGCTAACATTAATTTATATAAAAAAGATGTTAAATTTGAGTCCTTGGGTCAAATTTGTCATGTGAAGAAAAATAAATGAACAGATGAGCTTTACTTACCTCAAGGCTAAGCAATTACATCACTCTATACAAATGCAGCAAAGAAATTTTCTAGTTGAGTGACGGTTGGGCGCGCCCAGCTTGTCATGCTTGAAGGAGTGAACTAAATAATGGACTTTGCCTTGCACTTGCATATTTTGTATACTAAGAAATCAATCAATTTATATGCTAAATTTCGATTTTATAATTAATAATTTATTATTTATTAAATATAGAGTTTATCTATTACGACCATTTATTATTTATTAAGTTAATTATTTAATAAATAAGTGATTAAAACTTCTATTAATTTCATATATAAAATTATTTAATTAAAAACTATAAATATAAAAAAATATAAATAAGCTAAAATTATATATAATCTTTTTAACAAAAGTATATTATTTATTTATATAATAAATATTTTAATTTATTATTATTTATAAATATGTTTAAATATATTAAATTATAATTCGTATAATGCATGAATTATCAACTAATCAAATAAGTTACAGCTTGCTATCATGAAAAATGTTAGCTTACACATATGCGATATTTCTATAAGTTGAGGCTTGCAAGAGACATTGACTGGTGCATTATGTTTGAAGTTTGAGTCTTTATTTATTTGTTTTGGAATCAAATGTATGAAGGAATCAAAACAAATAAAAAAATCTGAATTTTTTCAGTTATTGAATGTATGTTTATTTTAACTAGACTTTTGCAGGTTCATGATTTTGTAAAGACTTCAGCATAATATAATTTAAAATTTTGCTTTAATTAAGTCAAATTGCTAAATATATTTTTCTAAAAAATAGATAAACCATTTTAATAATAGAACAATAATGTACCCTACATTTTCTTACGTACCACCCTTTTGTTTTTTCTTTTTTGGAAAAGCATGAGATTGCTTTATAAAGAAAGCCCAAGGGCATCAACATACAAAATCTTAGCTAAAGAGGCAGGATGATGAGTCATCTAATCAACATTTAGAGAGTTGTTAGTGCAAGCTTTAGCTAAGAAATTAGTCACGTCATTGGTTTTTCTATTAATGGTACAAAATTGATAGTTATAAAAAAAGGTTACTTGTTCTTGGATTTCAGCTACGATGGCTTCGATCTGCCAATTTTGTATCCTTAGAAAGACTAACCATATCTCCAAGTGTCGATAAGTCAAATTCAAAATATAACCTGACAATATCCCCTTGTGGGTGCCAATTTGATTGCTTCTTTTAATATTCGTGCTTCTCCTACAAAGGCTGAACCACAATGCATTTTGATAGCTTTACCTTCTACAACTTTACCGTCGTGATTTCTTTCAAGAATTCTAATACCAACTTGATCGCAGTTTACATGTCAAAATGTGTCGAAATTGAATTTTATTCCCTATGGAGTGGGTTTTTTTCTAAGTGTCTTTTGGGGCAAGGGTCAAATTCAGATTGTTTCTGTATAGAGGTCCATGTGTAGTTTGATTCTCCTTGAGGTTTCAGCTGGGTTGGGATCTGAATGCTGGAATATAGCTTCATTGCAAACCTTCCATATGAACCAGCAAGTTGTAGCAATTTCAGATAGAATCTTTCTTCATTTTATTTTTGAAAAATTGTTAGAAGACTGAATGCTCCATGTAAGGAAGGTGACGCCTGGACCGCATTGAGGAGAGTACTACCCCCTTCTAGCTATCTTTAATCATGTGCATAGGTATGACAAACTGAATTATTTAATTTGATAGAATTTGAAACTTGACTTAATTTAATTGTAATTAAAAATTTAATCAATATGATTTGATTCAATTTTAAATATATAAAAGTAAAAAAGTTTAGCTGAATATATATAATTAAAAAAATTATATAAGTAAGATGAATATAATTTTATAGTTAAATATAATTAAAATATATAATTTTTAAGAAAAATAAGAAATTTTAAATTAAATCAAATCAAATCAATTTAATTTATTTTTTTTGACAATTTTAATTCAATTTAATTTTTAAAATATATTCAATTAATTTAATTTTGGTGAAAAATCAAATATAACATATCAATGTCCATTCCTAATCATCTCTTCCCTTTCCAAGCTCTCTTTTTCTCTCTCTTTCCCTTATGCATCAACATGGCTAAAGTCAAAAGCTAAATTTCACCTATTGTTCTTATTTGAATTAATTTTTGAACTTTTTAAAAGCGAAGAGGCGGATTGGAACAATTCTTTACTCTATAGTTTCGAATTGGTTACATCTCAAATATGGGCATAAGAAATTTCAACTACTATCTTTTTTTTTTTTTTTTGTTTATTCTAACATATTTACCCTTAATTTTTAAAGGATTTTCTTTGAATAATTATTTATCTTTTTACAACTAAAATTTTCCTTTCGCTTCCATCACCCAAACACAATATAAAAAATATGTATTTTTTAATAATATTATAAATAAATAAAAATGAATCAAAATAAATGAACCATAATGGAAAAAAATATTATTTTTTTCTATTTTTATAAAAATGAAAGAAAATATATTGATAATTTTTTCATCATTTTTTTTATAGGAGTTAATATTAATTATATTCTAAATCAAGATATAAAAAATTTTAATTCTTTAGAGGAGACTAATATTTTTATTGTATGGCTTATTTTGTATTTACCCTTTTATGCATATAATTTTCATATTAAATAAATAATTTTTTTAATCTTTCATAGTTACTCTTTCTTTCTCATTTCTTTTACTAATTATTTTTTTTTTTCATTTTGCTAAATACAATAAGGGGAAAAAATTTTCCCGCTCCTGCCTGTCCATTCCTTAAATCACTTTGTATCCTAAATTTTTTTTCTTAATACTAAAAATTTATTTTTATGAGAATTACTATATATTGATTTAGTGTAAATTTTGTAAGATATTTCATTTTGAGATATACTAAAACATCAACATCCTTTAGAAATTAGAGGATAAGGATTCTAATGGCATTTTAAAAAATTTATACTATAGTATAATATTAAATAAAATTATTATTAATAGTATTATCAAGATACTAGTAATTATTTAAACATTTATATTGTTGTATAATTACAAAATTAAAATTATTAATTAATATCATATAAAATATTTTATTGATTGAATGGCATTTTTTTTACACAAGATTTTTTCTATCTTACAAATAAAGAATGAAATTATAATATAGATAGTTTTGGTACAGTGAGAGAGAATTAATGAGATAAAAGAAGTAACACTTTATAGTATAGAATTCTGTAGTTAAGAATTTTTTTTTTAAAAGGTAATAATTAAGGTTATAAAATTTTACTGGATTTGGCTGTTTGAATTTAAAAACTCAGAAATTAAATCCTTAATTAATTCCAGTTAATTTCAAATATGAAATTAAAAATATAAGAAAATTTTGATTAATTTAGTCAAATCTATCGATATGATTGATCTAAAATTTTTCTTTTAAATTTTAAATTTTATTTATTTTTATGCTTTAAAATTATATTTGTTAAACTTTAATTCATAATATATATAAATATTTTGTAATAAATTTATTATAATTTTAAATGATAGTTAACTATCTTTTTATAAGATAATATAAAATTATTATTTTAAAATAATAAATTATAATAAAAATTCAATTTATTTATTAAAAATTATTATACTGATATTAATTTTTTTTATAATAGATAACATTTAAGTGCAATACAATAATATTAATTCATTTTTTAGATAATTAAAATATTTAATTTATATTTTAAGGTTATTATATAGATAGAAATTTTTATTTAAAATATGTATTTATAAAATATTTTATATTTATTACAATGAATACTGAATAATCAATTTATATAATAATTAAATGAATCCATATATTTTATATAACACAAGATTTTAATATAATATAAAATATAAAATTATTAGTTAAATAATGCTTCAATCCAAGTGATTCAATTTTGATTCGACCTCAAAATCTTGTTTTTCTTCGTCGAGTTTCGTCGAGAATCGGACCTAGTTCTTGAAACCGATAGGTAATCCAAAATACCTTCCAATCTGGCCAGTTGTTTTTTAGTGATATCAAGCAATGGTGACGGCAAAATGGGAAAATAACGACAAACAAACAGAAGATCGGACCCAACCTCACTATCGGTCAAAGTAAAAGATAATTTTGTATTGGTTTCGTTCCAATTCTAGAGCAATCCATCCCCTCACTCTCTTTCCTTGTCACCGATATCTGACTTTGACTGCCAACTGGACACTTTCAGTGTCCCATGAACCGCCAACGTGTCACTATCCCGTTGCCACTATCGCTTGCGAAGTCAGACTGCCCATAACAATTAAATTACCAAATTGCTCCTGATTGTGACACATGTCACGCAAGAACACGTGCTCTTTTTCCTCATTTCCTGTTTTCTTTTTTTAATTTTTTTTCGCTCCGATCTGTTACGAGTCGTTTTTGACCCGAAGGAAAGCTTCCTTCTTTGCTTTAATTGTATTTTATTTATTCTTGAACGTCGTTGAAACCATCGATTTGAATTCCACTCTCCTCTCTCTCTCTCTCTCTCTCTCTCTCTCGTTGTTTTCCTAATTTCACACTTGCTAAATTCTTCACCGCAGGAATTTGGATTCCACGCCGAGCTAGAAAATAAAGAGCGTTTCGATTCTCTCTTTAAGCTTCTCTTCTCTTCTCTTCCCTTGGTGTGGTGGTTGTTTGTTTGGTTGTGTTTGCTCATTGCGGTTAGGGTTTTGGAGAAATGAAATCTCCGCTAGGTAAGCTTCGAGGATTTAAGCTTCATAAGCGCGTTGCTAAGGACAAAAGAGATCTTTTACCTAGTGCACAGTTGGATGAGCTCGCCCAAGCTGCTCAGGTTACTTATCATCTTAATTAATACTCTCTTAGAAGCTCTTTTCTTAAGTGTTTCCTTAATTTTTTAATTTGAAATTGAATTTTTTATTTCTCTTTTATTTTGCGAAAAAAAAGGTGTTCAAGTGAAATGATTAGATTCGTTAATTTTGTGAAGTTCGATTTAATCAAGAATTAGAGTTTTCGATTGATGTTGTTATCTGACTAGTTTGGTTGATAAGGTAGTGGATTACAATTTTGAGGTGAATCTCCATTATTATGTGCAAAAATTTTTCAGAATTTAATTGTTGAAATTTTTGTGGCCGTTAGCTCTTGTTTACTAAGAGGATGTTTGGTCGGTGAATTGTTGTGAAATTGAGGAGAGTAACTCAGCTAACAGATTTTGTTGTGAAGCAAATGTGGAACATTTATGTGAACTCCAGATTTGAATTAGAATTTCATTCTTCTGTAGTGTGGAAAACTAAAGAAGAACACTGTTTCAAGAATTTATTAGTGGTTTTTGCGTCTGGAAAGGTTTTATTGTTTTCTCTAATTTGGTATTTTTTACTCGTACTTAATTAATAAACTTCTTGAGAATTTTCTGGTTAGTAGTTTGTTTCTTTTGCCTGAAATTTGGACGACTTGGTAAAGATTGTTGTTCAGTATTTTTCCATTGATTCTTTTCCTCACAGGATATGCAAGACATGAGAAATTGTTATGATAGTTTACTTTCTGCAGCTGCTGCAACAGCAAACAGTGTATACGGTAAATTAACTTCCCTCTTTTTCCCCCTTCTGTAGTTTCCATTTCTGTTTCCATATTATTTTTCGTTTTTTATGTCATGTGTTACAAATTCGGTCTTTTTTACTTTGCGTGTCAAATCAAGGTTTTTCAACTAAATTTTGGCAGGTCTTGGATCCCAGTTTTTCCCCCCTTCCCCCTTTGGACTGCTTTTTCATATTCCTCTTTAGGGTCAAAAAGTTGTTGGTAGGTAGGTAGTCAATTAGCAACTAATATTACAATTTGAATGATGTAAAATTCTTTAATTAAATGTAGTATGACCTTAGCTGCTGTTTCTAAGGATTCTTTCTATGATAATATATTGTTATGTTCCCAAACTGAACTTATTCTCAAACTTGCTTGAGGTGCCCATTTCGAGGCATAGTGAAGATGTCAAGAAAGCATTGCTCAGACTTTGGAAACAACATCCTTGCAAATGCAAGAGAAGGCTGCATGTATATGGCCATCCCTAGAGCACGCAATGTGGGAGGCGGATGTTCTTTGTAGTAATTTTGTGGCTTGTAGGCATTGAAAAATTTAGAACATGTCACATCAAGTTTTCTGAGATTGTTATGTTCTTATATATTGTTAATTACGTTTTTGTAAATATTTTAGCTGGTTTACATGATGCCTGATATGTGAAATGGCAATTTTAATATCAATTTTAATATCAAGTATAAATAGTGCTATTGCATGAACAAGTTGTCAAACTATATCTCAAACTGTGATATAAGATTTTTCCATTTGATTCCATTTCCACTTTCAGAATTCTCAGAGTCACTGCAGGAAATGGGTTCCTGTCTACAGGAAAAAACTGCATTACATGATGATGAAGAAAGTGGTAAGTGATAGTCTGAAAATGGATTGCGAAGATACCTCTTTTCTAGCTATGTTTGAAATAGATCACGGAGTTGTTGCATGCTCTCTCAAATTTAACCTGGAAAATTATAGAATAATAGCCTCATTGCTTACACTCTCAAATAATGTGTGTGTCTGTCTTTATACTATGCCTTCCAATTTTCTGCATAAAATGTTGAATTTCGTTTGTCGAGGGGCTGTAAATGTATTTACTAGTAGTATGCGGACCATTGGAATTAAAGCAGTCCTAACATTTTGCAAAAAAATGTGAGTGTGCAAATGTGTGTGTGTTTTTTTTTCTCTTTTGGTTGGGATTGAGGTTGGCAGAGAAAGTGCACCCTTTCTTTAATTTCATTTAGAAAATATGAACTACGTATGAGTTGCTATGATTATTTACATTTATCTGCAGGCCGGACATTGTTAATGTTGGGGAAAGTGCAGCTTGAACTTAAGAAACTTGTTGATAGCTATGTGAGTACTGGCTGTTTTTTTGTTCTTGTAGTGTTCGTTCTGAAACTATTATGAAATACTTCCTACGATTCAACTTGGTTCTAACTTATTGTTTTTGGTAATTCAGCGATCCCATATATTTTTGACAATCACAAATCCATCAGAGTCCCTTCTCAATGAACTTCGGACAGTTGAGGTTTGGTCGTCTGAATCCCTGTATTCTTTGTTTATTTTTTAAGTGTTTTGCTTTACTATATATTTCCTTTTCTGATCGTTGCGGCAGTGTTTCCTGTTCTAGTACTTCTTGTAATCGTGGCAATAACTCTTCAAATTTGTTGTTCTACACATTCGTTCTTCATCATTGAGCGCATTTGCATTGTTACGTGAGCAAAGTGCACTTATGAAGGTTCATATGTTCCTCATAGTATGTAAGCTAACATGATACACCTTAGTAGAATATTAGGAAATTCTAACTTTGTTTGCAATCAAAGAACTTTGAAATTTGATAATGACAGTGGTTGCTTTGCCAAATAAAAAACTATTGTGTATCTTTACTTTTTCTCCTCATCTGTTGGGGGAAAAAGGTGAAAAAACTTTGTCTAGTTGCAATGGATTGAGTTCCTTTGTTCTTGCCTGGTCTTTTTGTGAAAACATAAGGTAAGTCTTGGTTTATTCTGCCTAATGGCATTTTTGTAGGGTGAGCCTTGTAAAGAGGGAAGATTGTTCCATTATGAGTTGAAATCGGGAATTCAAACTAGCATAACAGCTTCTTTGCAACACAAAGAGAAGATAAGAACTGAACCTGACAGACGTCATTTTCCTTTTTGGAGGGTTCTCCAAGTAGTGGGCACCTTGTAGAACCTCAACCCACCTACTCAGGTCTTGTATGGATGGATATGCAGTAAGGAGTGATCCTAGGTGTGTGTTGTGTTTGATTTCAAGAATGAATTTCTCGTTAAGTTAGTTTGGCTGAGAAAGAAGGAGAAAAAGAAAAAGGGCTGGGTGTAAACCTTAGAAAAAGAAAAAGGTGTGGGTGTAAACCTTTGATGCATGGAAACTCTTGGAAGGAAACATTTCTGCATTTTGGAAACATTTTCTTTCAGGAAACTCACCAAAACATGTCTGAAATGTTTCGGGTCCATTTCTACAATTTTGAAAAATTGAAAAACATGTGTCTACTTTGAAAACATGTTTTTTTTTTGTGCTTTTAACTCTAGTAGACGAGAGATCCGTTATGTCTATTGTGGGGTTTGAAGTCTATGTTTGATAAGGTTTGGCGATGCTTTGTAAAAGAAGAAATAGTTTTGATATAATTTAACAATTATTTGCTTCATTATAAATGTATATATGCAAGAAAAAAATATTTATAAATATATCCCTATATATTTTTATATTTGTACATTTCCTCCTCGTTTTATTTCCTACATTTTTCAAAAATGTCATTTCTCTATGTCCATTCTTTTCTTGTTTCTGTGCTATCTAGTATAAACTGATAAGCTAAAAGGGTAGGGATATTCTTCCAGGTCATACTGTGAAACCAAAAATTGCCCTCCTATGATAAGTGGTTTGGTTCCTGGTTGTTGACTGGGAGCTCTTGTTGATTCTCCCCTGAGGATTGATTCGTTTCCTGTTTCTGTGCTACCTACTATAAACTTATAAGCTAAAAGGGTAGGGATAATCTTCCAGGTCATATTGTGAAACCAAAAAATTGCCCTTCTGTGATAAGTGGTTTGGTTCCTGATTGTTGACTGGGAGCTTTTGTTTATTCTCCCCTGAGGATCGATGTGTTGTGCTACAACTCTTCTCTGCTTTGGTGCTTCTATATCCCTGCAACAATCTTGGTTTTGTATTCCGTGTAATCCTTTTATGTAGGAACTTGTCAACCTTGGTTTGCATAAACTAGTTTTTATCAAGCCATTGATGTGTTGATTATAGCTGTTGAACTGCATTTGCAGAAAGTGCAAGTTGCAAGGCTTGAATGGTTGCTTGGATGGTGAACTTTTTTGTTTGTTACAAATTTATAATGTTTGATCTTAATTAGGTGTTGTTTGGCATTGTTATTGGATCTAGTATCAACTATCGAGAAAAGTAGCTGCAAAATCATTTTGATTAAAAAAGAAATGAGACTTTATTTCAAGGTGTTGTTGACAGGTTTTGGCTCCAAAAACTCTAAAACAGCTCAAAAACAATTTCTAACTCTCTGAAAAAGCATTTAAAGGGGGTGCTTTTCAAAAAGCAATGACATTTGCAGCCTACTAGTGTGACAACAATGATACTGATACATGGTACTTGTAAATATGTTTTGGCATTGAGTTTTGAGTGAATCCGTGCCAAGCTGGATTTAGGTTCTGGAGTTCAATTAGAAAAGCTTTTCCTTTCTCTCTTTGTGGCAGAGGTGCCAGCTCTTGCCTTGCCAAGGAAGGTTTTACAATTTATATCACCTCTTATATTATCTAGATGCATATATATAATTCTCTTGCTCTCTTGGTGCAGGATATGAAGCGACAATGTGATGAAAAAAGGTTTGTTCTCTTCTATTTAATTCTGCTTTTGTTTGATGAAAGTAAATTTCTTCTGAATCTTTTATGTGATGTTCAGAAATGTCTATGAATACATGGTGGCACACCAGAAAGAGAAAGGAAAGTCAAAGAGTGGCAAAGGAGAAAGTTTTACTTTGCAGCAACTGCAAACAGCTCATGATGAGTATAATGAAGATGCAACCCTGTGCGTTTTCCGGTTAAAATCCCTGAAACAAGGGCAGTCTCGAAGTCTTTTAACACAGGCAGCTCGTCATCATGCAGCCCAGGTTTTCTTTACACTGCTTGGAGGTTTTTAAAAGTCAAGCACTTTCATTCTTCTGGACTTAGATGATGTATGCTGCTGTTTCTGCTTTAAATGCAGTTGAATTTCTTTCGGAAGGGACTTAAATTACTTGAGGCAGTTGATCAACACGTAAAAATCGTTACAGACCAGCAACATATTGATTATCAGTTCCGTGGACTTGAAGATGATGAGGATAAGGAAGATGGCGAAGATGATGGGAATGGTGATGATACAAGTGAAGGGAGGGAACTGAGTTTTGATTACAGAGCAACTAAGCAGGGGCATGATGTTGTCTCTGCATCAAGGAATTCAATGGAGGTGACTATTAAATATTAATTGGAAGCATTTTAATCTGCCATGCTTAATTTATTTATCATTTACTTTGCTAGATTCTTTAAAGTACTATCCTATGCCCTGTTTACCTTTTTCATGCATTATAACTATGCATGTTGATCTTGATTTGTCATTCAAAGTTGCAAATGCTTTGTACCTTCCTCTTTCACTCTGCGCGCGCGCGCGTACGCACACATTTTATTTATATGTATGTGTGAGTGCTGATGACCTTTGATGTAAGACAGGTCAATGTTGTTCTTGTTCCTGGAAGAATAATATGCTAATCATAAATATCTTTTTTCATATGCTGCCGTATTGCCTTTTTTTTTTTGAAATATGGCAGCTTACAGGTCCATACCTTATTGATCCTGTATATTTGTGGATATCCTACTATTCAAGTAAATCATTAAATTTTTTTGACAATTTTTTTTGAGAAGAGAGGTAAAACCAACAATAAAATTAATAAATTGACTTGAATTAGCGATCCATGCATTCGTATGGATAAAAACTCGAGTGCTTCCAGAACCTTCCTGTTTATGGATGGGTTCTTTATTAATTGTTGGACTTAATCAATACTGGGTTGATCACCTACTGCAATTGATCAGTCCATTTTGAGCAAGTCAGGACTTTTTACTTAAATTGATTTTGAAGGTGGATAACCAATGCTTACTGATTTAGAAGTTCTAATCTTTTTATCATCTGATGTGTTATTCACTTCATGTTTTGTTTTGGGCTGTTCATCTTTCTATGATAAATAATTCGCAGTGCTACTATATGAAAGGTTTATGAAACAATTACTATTACAATTAGTATTATTATTAATTACTTCTATATAGAATTGTTTTAGTTTGAGAGTTGTTACTCTTCTTCTTCTTCTTAATTCAATAATTACTTCTATATAAAATTGTTTTAGTTTGACGTTAGGTTCTGGAAGCCAAACATTACTAAGCAAAAACAACATTTACAGGCTGTTAAGTGGAGTTATGTTAGTAACGCTAAAAACCTCTGATTGGGTCTTCCATCATGAACTTTGTTAATAAAGCATGAGTTGGGCAGTTATGTTTTCACTTGAAGCAAAAATTGTGGTGTGGTGTTATAAAAAGAATGACTTGTTTTATAGAAGGTTATACTGCTTTCATACTTCTTGTTTGAAGGAGATACTATTCTCACAATGGTTATCGGAGTACATTGCATGAAAGAATGAATTTTTTTATTTTATTTTATTTAGAGTATGATCATCACATCATGAAAAAATATCATGAAAAAATTATTCTTAATGAGCCAAATCTTATTATTTAAAGAAGTTATCATGAGTATTGAAGGATTGTTAATCATTTGATTAATTTCTTACATTTCTACGAGCTTGTTTTGTTTCTTGACATGGTTGCTTATTATCCAGGTGGATGATGAGGACTTGTCGTTTCCCCAAGCTTCAGTGACAGAAAATGCAGAGGTACAATTTGGCTCTCCTTTTGGTTGCAGTCATTCTTAAGTAACTGCTAGGCAATTGCATTTATTTCGCATCATTAGTTTCACTGTTAATTTTCAACTTGAGATTTTTGGGCTCGCTTTTGAAATAGCTTGGTGTTGTATTTCAATAATGATTAATGTGATTATGCTAATAATTGTTTGTTGTGCCGGTTTGAATGGTTCTGTGCTTTAAGATCATAGGTGTAATTTATTCAACTATTAAAACTTTGTATCTCTCTGCAGTCAAACCAAGAAAAAATCCAAGGGGCTCTCCAGATCTCGCTTAGAGAACCTCGACCTGTAAGCCATTCTGCACCTATATTTCCTGAAAGAAAGTCTGATCCAATTGAAAGAATAAGGCAAATGCAATCCCCAGCGAGGAAGTCCAACACATATGTGCTGCCCACACCTATTGATGGAAAAACTGCAATCCCTTCGAGAACAAGCAGTTCAGTCGCCCAGATGAGGCCAACTGACCCAAGTGGAAGTACCCATAATTTGTGGCATTCTTCCCCATTGGAACAGAAGAAGTATGAGAAAGATTCTGGTGAGAGTCACCTGTCAGATTACACTGTCCTAAAATTACGTTCACAAAACGAGAGCAATAGTTTCAAGTCCACTCAATTGCCCCCTCCCTTACTGGAAGGAACTTCATTTCCACAGCTTGATACATTCAACGCATCTGATTACAAAAAAATTAAACGGCAATCTTTCTCAGGTCCAATAACTAGTAAACCATCGTCAACAAAGCCTGCTTTATCTGCTAGTGGTCCCATCTCCTCTAATGAACTTCCCCAACAAGTTTTTGGAGTGGTTCCTCGTGTAACAATTCCTCAGACTACATCTCCAAAAGTATCTCCAACTGCTTCACCTCCACTTGCATCTTCACCCAGAATAAGTGAGCTTCATGAACTTCCTAGGCCACCTGGTAATTTAGCCTCCAAACCAACAAAATTGTTAGCACCAATTGGTCACTCGGCTCCACTGGTCAGAAATTCTGACCATTCTGGAACAAACAAGATTCCTTCCACGGCAACAAATTATGCATCACCTCTTCCAATACCACCTTTGGTTGTTCCTCGGAGTTTCTCAATACCCTCCAGCAGTCAGAGAGCAATGGCAGTACATGTTTCTAAGTCAGTGGAGTCTCTACATGTCCCAGACAAGGCTGAAGAAGTTCATTCTCCACCATTGACACCTATTTCCCTTGCAAACAAACAAGCATCTGTGATGTCGGAATTGGTTCCTCATTCTGGTCAAATTAGAGGTAACTGGTTATCATATATTTGGCTTTTCTAGAGTCAAACTATCATTGATACTTGTATATTAAGAGTCGAGCTGACATATGTTGAAGTTTGCATTTGCATGACTCAAAAGTATTGTTATGTTGCCAAAGTAATCAAAAGAAAGATTGTTGATTTCTTTTTGGTAAGAATACTTTTTTAGTTGTTCAACTGCCCCATTTTTATAGCTGCATTGATGCTTAATGAGATCAGATTGTGTCTAATGAATACGCACAAGGTCCCAATGATACAATCACTTGTAGATAGCATGTCTTTGTTGGCACTACTACAAATGCGTTGTTAATTTAACTGTGCAGTTCTGATCTCTAACATCTATTTGTGTTTTGACATTTGTTATCCATTAGGCATTTGGTCATTTATTTAACCAGCATCAACATGCATCTTGACAGTGTTCCCATATCAATAGAAATCATTTTCAGAATTAGTAATAAGTTTGGTCGGGACATTTTTAAGCGGTGGAGATGTGGATGTTGCAGACAGGTAAGAGTTAAATGTCATCGAGTGCATAGAATTAACTCCTGAATTATTTCATTTTCTCAATGATGGAACTGTTAGATGGAGATTAAACAAAAGGAAAATTTTTCTTGGAACTATGTATTTGATTTGCTTATCGTTTTTTATGATGCATCTGTGATCTTTGATCATATTTTTGCTCTGATTGCAAGTGTCTTTGCTGAATGCAGGTGGGAGTTGATATCATGCAACATTAGATGAAGCACTGAATTATTTTTTTAAGACCGCCTGACGCATTTTTTTTGTTTTTTTAAATAGATTGTCCCGTTTGTAAATAGATTGTTCTCATGCATTGTTTAGTTTCTCATCCCCAATTTTTGTTCATTGTGTGATTGATTATGATGAGAACTAAGCTTCACATAATTGTGCATTATTACACATCTTGTATATCATCGATTAAGAAATTTTGTTTTTGGTTCAACTTTGCTAAATTTTTCCCACTAGATAATCAAAAACAGTGATTTTATTTTTCTTAACACTGCCATAATCACTATAATAGATTCTTTCTTTTTGGTGACGCTTTTCACGTCTGTCAAAGGTGGTAGTAATTCATGTTTTGGTTTCATATTCTGAATCAAATTTCTGATTTCTGATGAAGCCACTAATAATTTAAATGTAGTGTGATATTCTGCTACGGCATCATATGTGCGGGTCTTATATATTCAACAAAATGTTTCAACTCAATGACTAATGTTTGGACCACTTTTCTTGTACGATAAAAATTATTAGTGATGAAATCAATACATATATTTAATTCTAGGCTTAGAAATTATCTATTACAAGTGTTTGTCAGATGGAAAATTAATATTTTGATATATAAATAATTAGATATTATTAAATTAAAAATTATAAAGTAATTAATTAAAAACTATAGAAGATAAAGAAAATAAGCATAAAGAAATTTAAAAGAATTAAATATTGATTGTTTATATGAATTAAATGATAAAAAGATTTTAAAAATTAATAAGATAAAATTTTGAAAGTTATAAATATGATACAATTTAAAAATATATATAAATGAAAATTTCATATTATAATTTATATAATGTGTGAGTTATTAATTAATTTGACGCTAAATTGTAGATGCACAACATATCAATCTTTTATTTATACGAGCACAAGGATCCGCTTTCACCTTAATAAGAATAATTAGGCATTCACAGGAGACAAATTAATTTATTATTTTAATAATTTTATTAATTTAAAAAAATATTTAATTTATTATATTTTTTTATAATAATGATATATATATATATATATATATATATATATATATATATATATATATATATATATATATATATATAGGAGTGTGTGTGTGGGGTATATTGAATGCGAAATAAAAAATTGTGAATAAAGTAAAATAGTTATATATCA
>CATIWR010366233.1:0-16434 GCA_949677035.1 Omphalea diandra
TATTGACTTTTTTTTTTTTTTTATATATAATATAATATAAATATATATATATATATATATATATATATATATATATATATATATATATATATATATATATATATATAAACAAATACAGATACTTTTTGTTAGATAAATCAAGTAAAATGTTATATTAAAAACTCAAACATTCAACACAATTAGCAAAACCAAACACCAAAATTATAACCTTTCCACAGCTTTAATATAAAAGAATCAAATAAAATTTTTTATATAAAGATTATCAAAACAAATTTGATATATCCCAACTTCTTAATTAAACTAACATTTTTATAGTGTTTTCATCGTTAAAAAGCTCCATAATAAAAGAGTCAAAATAAAATTGTAAAGCAAAAATTTTATAAACTAGATTGTGTCACGTCACTTAATATCCACTTAGTGATGGTAATGGGGCGGGGCGAGAGTCATCCTCTATTTTGCACCTTGCCCTACTGTTGGAGGAATTTTCTCCTCGTCTCCATCTCTACAGGGATTATGGATGACAATGGAGATGATTTTTCGCTTTCTGTGATGATTTGCCCTGTTGGAGTGAAGAATTTTCGTTCTTTCTCCCTATGGAGTGAGATCGAGGATTGCACCCCCACCTCGTAGATTCCCATGGAAACCTCTGAAGTGAATTCTTATGGGACTTGAAAATATTAAATATATTTTTATATTTATTAGATATATATTTTATATTTATTAAATATATATATATAAATATTTTTTGTATAATTATATATTTTTATATATTTATTAACTTATAGTATAAAATATTTTTATTTTATAATATAATAAATTATATTTTAAAAATATAATTTGAAAAGAATTAAAAAAAAATTTAGCCTGTAGGGAATCCTTATAAAGGTGAAGATGAGGGGAAAATTATCTCATCAAGAGGGCAAGGCATGAAATAGAGAATAACCCCCGACCCTTTGTCATTCTTAGTAGAGATTCTCTGCAGAAACAATTTTTTATTATTTTTTAAAAAATAATGTATCAAATTATAAAATAATAAATTTTATACTATAAACTAATAAATATAAAAAAAGTATATAAATAAATACAAAATATTTACAAATACATATAATAAATATAAAAATATATTTAATTTTTTCGAGTTTATATTGTGATCTACTTCAGAGGTTTCTATGAAAATCTATGAAGCGGAAATGTAATTCCATTTCCACTCCATGAAGAGAGAGGGCAAGGATTCTCTTATAGTTAATCATCACTGCTAAACCAAACAAGCCCTTAATTTCAACTAAACTAAAGAATTTCTTTACAGATTTTGAAAAAGTTTATAATTAAGAGTTTGTTATATGTAATATCTCAAAGCAGTAAAATGATTCTACTCTATTTACACAAAATACTCTTGTCAACAGCCTTATGAGCCAGTAGACCCCTCGACACCAAACTATCCACCTTCTAATTATATGATATTGATGACAGCAGAGCAGCTCATATTTGCTTGGAGAAGAAACAAGGGAGAAAAAAAAAAAAAACATAAATGAGGAATTGTCTCCTTCATGTTGCTCATGTAACAAACACTTGCAATCTGTGACTATGTCCCATCTATGTAATTGAACTCAGTTAGCTAAGTTATGAGAATCCATCATCCTTCAATGCATTTCAAGAAATAGAAGCAGTAAATTCACCAGATTTAATCAATTGCTCTTGAATATCACCCTCTTCAACTGCTATAATAACTGTAGTAATACTGAGTTTATAAGCTGCAATCTATCAGTCCTGACTTGTGATTCTCTTTGTTGTTCTTTTCAACTAAACCTTGACAGCTACCCAGGTACATAACAGTACAATTCCTAAATAAACACCAACAATTATTACTTAGTTTAAAAGAGTTTTACTTAATTATTCAAAATTCATATTTGAATTTTAAAAAGATAATTATTAGATATATATTAACAAATTAGATAATTACAATTGAATTTAAAATATATTTGTTTCTTTATGCTTAGAAATCTAATAATAATATTTGAATAAACATTTTTAATTTTATAAATAATTTAGAAATTATATATAATTAATAATAAAAATAAGAAGAATAGGGAAAATAAATAAAGTTTAACCACAACTACAATTAGAAAGAATCCTAACAACTGTCCCACTGTCCCTACCAACTAAACAATAATTATCTTAGCTATGAACCAACAAACATTCCAAGTTAATAAATTTGCAAACCTAACTAGTTTCTTTTTCACCTTATATATATATATATATATATATATATATAGAGAGAGAGAGAGAGAGAGAGAGAGAGAGAATTTAAAATTTATGATGTATTTTATTAAATTATAAAAATCAGCTTATTTTAAGAAAAAATAATAATAATATAATTTTTGACATTTATATATCAATGTCAACAAAAAAGAATTTTATGTTGATAAATAATTATTTTGAACCATTTTTAAGTTTTAACTTTATTATTTTAAAATTTATTAAATCTTTATAATTTATTATTGTATTTATGCAAATTATATAAAAGAAATTTTATCAAAATTATTATATAGAAGAAAATTAATGAGTCAAGTCAATTTTTTATTTTTAGACTTTTCAATTTTTTTTAAAAAATTTATTGTTGTTTTATAGTTTTATTAATAAGTCTATAGAAAATAAATATTTTTTGTGTACATATAGTGCATATGTCGCAATATTTTGATATATCTGATAAAATAATGGAAAAAAAGATATATTAATAATTTTAAATTTTTATGCATTTTGAAATTTGATATTTCCACCGAAATATTGAATAATATTTTACTATTTCAATCTATGATTATAGAAGGTAAATATATATGAGTAGTCCTCTAAATCTCTCAGTTCATTATAATTAACTCGATTTATCATTTCAATTCATTAGAATATATTAGATCTAAGTGAGATTTTGCTCTTACAATAAATGAAAATAAATTTAATCTCAAGTAACGCAAAAATTAAAATAAACATATTAACTGTTTCAAAAAAATAAATTTAAATATATAAAAAATATGTTCCAAAAGCAATGACTTTATTATCAAAAATATAATAAATTATTGATCTGATAATTTTATAATAATCGTTTAATGTTTTACAATTTAACATACGTACGTTATAGTTGGAGGATATATTATGTGGGGCCAAACTAAAGCAAGCGACAAGGGAATTTGTTAAGTCGTAAATGCCTGCCTTTCTATCATTCCATAGCTTTTACAATTTGACCAGCATGTGCCGACACTTATAATCGAATGGAAGAAAACTGAATGATTGAATTTTGTTGAAAAAAAAATATTTTTAACTCATTGATCAAGTTCTCGATCCGAATAAAAAACTCAATGCATAAATGCGCAATTTGTAGACCCTGACCTCTAACAGTAAGGAGGTGGGAATAGATATATTTTAAAAAAATTGTGTAATACACAAGTCTCGGACTTTCTTGAATTTCGATTACTTGTATTTCTTTTTTTATTAATTACTATAATTGTTTTAATTTGTTTCATATATTCTGGTTTTTGTCTATGCTATTATATATTATCCAATTAACAATTCAAATTGAGTTAAATATAAAAAATTAAATTGAATTAAATCAAATTAGTTTAATTTGATTCAATTGCAAATTAGTTTAGTTTGAATTGTTTTTTTAAATAATGTAAATTTTAATTATTTAAATATTTTAAATAAAACCAATAAATACTAATAGGTTTTAAATGTAAATGATGAATTGTAAATAATTGTTAATAATTTTAATTTGATTAATAAGTTCAATCTAATTCGATTAAATCAAATTTTTTTATTAAAAATTTAAATTAAATTAAACTTACCGAAATTAAAAAATAAAATCAAACTAAATCTATGTAAAAATTAAATTGAAAAATTGAATTAATTCCATTTATTTAATTTTTTTAGTTTTAATGCACAACCTATATGAAAAACTTTTTTTTTAAGAATAATATATATTTTTTATTTATAAATAGTTATACTATATTTATAAAAGGAAAATATTCTTATAATTTAGAACACTAATGTGAGACAATTCTTAGCACTACTAATAACAACATATTGACTCAATTCTAAAATCATGATTATATTTTTAATATGAATTTTTTTCGATAACTCTTGTGATGATTGCTACTATATCTAGCATTATAGTATATATTATAGACTAAAATTCATATAATATCCCATAATATATTTGAGAAATAATACTCAATAATATATATATGGTGATAAATAATCAATCTCAAATAACTAAAATTTTTTTAAAAAATAGATAAAAATACTCATAAAAAGAGACAAGATAACAAATTTAAATAAAAATTTCAAAAAAGAGGCACGACAAAAAAGTAACTGAGAAAATAGGACAAATATACTCATTTTGTAAAAAAAATTAAAGAAAATGAATAAAAAAATGTCTTGATGCGAATTGGAATATGCTAACGATAACTTTAAATTTTTTTAAAAAATTGTTTTTCTTTTTTTCTTTAAGAATGAAATTAAAATTTTTAGCTATACAACATATCTTAATAGAGTTTGATTTATCCCTTGCTCGCAAGTTTATTTGCAAGTTTAAGCATGCACCTTTCGTTAGTTTGGCCATTATTAATTTTAAATATTTTATCAATGTCTATAGAGATTGAGTATTGATTGTATTCATTATTTTTAGTACAAATTATATATATGTAGATGTATGTTGTAGGGTAAGTTAGAGTTAGGTTACTTATTTAGGACGGCATTTATTGGGCTAATTGGCCCATTCATAGGTGAACAAAAGTACGAAACTCAATTACTTTCGCAAGGTTGGGATCATTTTACATTATTAAATGATGCTTCTCATCTCATTCCATACTTTCAAATAATGTTTATAAGTAAATCGATCAGTTGTTATATTAATTAAAAATAAAAAAAAAATTATTAAAAATTGATCAGTAATCTAATTTCTAATTTTATCAATTTGATCATTCAGTCTAATTCTATTTTCAAAATATTGCTTGTAAATGTCTCCTTTAAATCAATATCATGATTCCGCCTAACTAAGTCAGAACAAGTAAACATGGCATTTGGTGTCATAATTGATAATTTGATGTAGTGTGATTTTCAGGGAATTAAATTGTTTCATTAATCAACACAATTAATAGTCAACTTGAAGGGTTTTTTTTTTTTTTCAAGAAAAAGAAATCATTAATCAGAAAAATTGATATTGAAATTTCTGGTATAATTTTCTTAAGTATTTGCTTCAGCCAGATTCAGAGTTGCCTTCAATAGGTCTTATTATAGGTTGTCCTTTAGCCCAATTCCATCTTTGCGCCGCATGGATGCTTTGTGGTAAGGCCTAGTCCATATTTCCTTTTGTGGGACTTAAATAAAAGCCTTTCAGCAAACTGGCCCAATCGACAATTTACTTCCACTTCATAACTACCACAGCGCCCCTTTATCCCTTTGATATTTTAAAAAATAATATATATATATAATTGTAACAAAATATTGATTCGTATTTTCGTATTTTTAATTTTGTGTGGTATAGTTATAAGAGAAATTTATTAAAATTTTAAAAAATAATTTGTGATAATTTATTATTTTAAAATTTATTAAAATTCAATGAAGTAATTTATGATGCTGCCACTAGTATTTTTATACTCAAAACTATAAACAAGTAATGAAATTAATTTAAATCTTCATTTTTAATTTAAGATTTTTACTTTTTAGATTTTTTTTAATTTCTTATTTAGAAGTTATTTAGGATTTTAGGTTTTTATAATTTTTTGCTCAAAATTTTTTTATATAATTTTAACTTTATGTTTATAATTTTTACTCTTCAGGTTTTTTAATTTCTTATTTAGAACGCCTTTTTAAATTAATTTTATAATTTTTTATTTAAATTTTCTTAATGTGATAGTTTTCTATAACATAATATAAAAGATTTTGCCCTATTATATTATTTAGTTCTCAATTTTTTAAAATTGTAATAAAACATCCATTGGTTTTAGCTCCGTTAAATTACTCCGTCATTCTGTTAAATTCTCATGAAATATCCATAATGCCTTAATTTTATATCAAAAATTTTTTCCAATTGAAGATCTCTCCAAAGCAAGAAATAAGATCATAAACAATAACGAGAACTCCATATAAACAAGAAGAAGATCATCTAACAAAAACAAAATTAAAATCAACAAAATCGAAAAACAAAACAAAATTGATATATTCAAAATCAAAAACAATCAAAACAATCCCCATCACAATCAAAACCCAAAACTCAAAATTATCAATCCTCATCATAATCAAAACAATTTACAATCAAAACCCAAAATTATCAATCTTCATCATAATCAAAATAATTTACAATCAAAATTGTTTCTAATCAAAACCCAAAACCCAAACCAGAGCACAAAGAATCAAATCTTTGGGTGACGGAAAAAATCGAACTCAATCCATAACCATCAGATTTTGAACCCAGCAATTTGAACCTAAAAATGAGCTGCTCAAGGTAGCCTGGTATGACTCTGAGCTTATCAGAAAAAGAAGAAGTTGACAAGACCACAAAAACAAAACAATAATAAAATCAAAGCTTTATTCTTTCTCATTGACAGACTTGGTAAGATTAGATTTGAGCGTGGAGATCCAATTTTTGTTAAATGAATCCATTTAGATTAATTTAACATATTCAAATACTTATATTAAGCGCAATAATCATTACCTCATCAAAAATGGGTCATCAACATTAGCAAAAAATAAAAAAAACTCTAAAAACCAAAAAATCAGTTTTTAAATACTTAGTTATGAATTGATTTTTTGACGAATGAAACTCATGAAATCAGTCACCCTAACATCTCATTCACCATCGCGAATCAACTAGTTGACAAGCAATCTTGCCCTTAGTTAGATTATTGACAGTTGAAGAAGGAGGAGGAAGGCAGTGATGATGGTCTTCTTCCAAAATAAAAAAAGGGATGAAAAATCAAAAACCCTAAAAACCTAACCCTCATAAAAAAAAAAATTGCTT
Source organism: Omphalea diandra (assembly GCA_949677035.1). Lineage (NCBI taxonomy): Eukaryota > Viridiplantae > Streptophyta > Magnoliopsida > Malpighiales > Euphorbiaceae > Omphalea > Omphalea diandra. The sequence continues at coordinate 7,013 of CATIWR010366233.1, forward strand.
TTCTTCAAAAATCAAAACTCTATCAACCTAATCAAAATAAATTTGTGTATCAAATGCCCATAATGGTTTTTTGTTCTTTCATCACGAAAAAAGAAAAAGATCAAGAGCACACTAAAAAGGGTATTTTTAGAATTTTAAAAACTTAAAATTCAATTTGTTGATTTTTAAAATTTTGACTCACATCTAAAAATTAGTGGAAGGATTAAGTAATTTAACAAAATCAAAATTAAGAAATATTTTAATATAATTTTAAAAAATAGAAGACTAAATAGTATAATAGAATAAAACTCAAAAGTTAGCGTATTTAATCTTATAAAATAATGACAGAAGCTTATATTATAAATAATTATTTAACAAATATATATATATATATATATCAAAGAAACGTATTATCATGATTGTATATTTCTTAATATATTCATATTCATAAGAATATATTACATTTCTATTGTAACATGCTGTCATCTAACTAAAATAAAATAAAATAAAACCAATTATTTTGTACTGATTATTCTGGTTTTGTCTGTTTCTTGGTGTTTCGTGGTTCGTTTGGTTCTTGCAATCTTGTGGTATAGCTGACTAGCCTCCACTTCTTGTCATATTTCGGTTGAAATTACCCATTTATTAAATTCAAAATCGCCAGAAAATGATGTAACGATTATCATAGTCAAGATTCAAGCTCTCTTAATCATAATTAAGAAATTATTAATTACCACACTGAGTACTAATACAAATTTTGGAAGAACTTAAGCCAGAAATAGTAATCATCATTACATTTTAGGAAGGGAAAGAGATGATTGAGCAGTATTTTGTTGGACTGTCATGTGGGCACCAACTCCATTTTTTGTCCTCGTCACAAATCTGCATAGAGCATAGTCATTGGAACTGAAAACTGAAAGAGAGAAGCGTGCGTAGACTCTGTTGTTTAGGAAGGGAAAGAGATGATTAAGCAGTCTTTAGTTATAGATGCATGGATAAGAGAAGCACAAGACGTATCAAGATTGGTGGAGGACATAGAAAATAGGATCAAGAACAAGGTCAACTTACCACAGGAACACAGCATACTTGAAGAAAATGCTAAAACCAAGCTTGTGGATGTTGGAGTCAAGCTGGATCGACTTGAATCCCTCCTTTATAACCCACCTTCAAAGCCCATCTTGTATGTTTCATCTCTCAGTTACTAGTTCTATATCTTTTTCTGGGTTCTTCTGGGTTTTTTTTCACTAATTTTGGTTCTCCTATGAAATAGGACTGTTTTGATTTTTTTTTTTTTTTTTTCATTTGTTAGTTTTACTTTTGTATAATTGTGTGCGTGCGTGTATCTTTGTTGTGTTTTGTTTACCATAGAGTTCTGCAATTAGATGGCAAAATTTGTATTCGTGCCTCATTTCTCGTGAAATAGGACTTATGCCGTACTGTGTTTTAATTTTTTCTGGTTCAACGTTGTGATTTGTTAGTCTAATTGGCAAATCACTAGTGTTTTATTTATCGTAGAGAAGGAGACGATGATGAAGTTTTACTGCAATTCTGCATTTAGATGGAAACATTTCTATTTCTCTGCGTCCCAGAATTGTTAAAGATGGATCAACATGCTGTTAGTAGGCACAAGGCAACCTAGATCAATTCAAAATAATAGTAATTAAAAAAAAAAAAAAAAGAGAGAACGGCAAATTACTCGTAAATTAGCACTAACAGAAACATTTTCCTGCATAATTTGTTATGACCGGAAATATCAAGATTTTAGAATTGGACTCAATTAGATTGTTGGAGTAATATTTAGTAGCAGTGTATTTGCAGAACTAAAGAAGACACAAAATTCCGATGGGAAATGTTAGCAGACTTCAGGAAAAGAACAAGAGTACTGGCTTTCAGTCTCTATACATCAACTTCTGCAAAGAGGTATGATTGTCCTTGCATCCTGATTCTTTTTGAATGTTAGCTGAACCATCGTATTTTCAATTTGGAGTGTGGTAGAGTTAGAAAAGTAGGTGTTCTCGATTGCTATTAGATTTTGTGATTAGGAATATAATTTTGAAGATCATAAATGCAAGAGGATCTGGAGGAAGCAGATCCATATATATGACTGACCACAACCAGTTTTGGATTGAGGCTTAGTTGACTTGAAGTGCCATAAAGTCAAAAGGATTGCGCTAAGAGAGATGGAACTGAAATAAAAAAAGTGAAAATAAGAATGCACAGAAAGAAAAGATTGTGGAAGGAGCCAAAGCAAAGTAGTGCATAGTTGCTTGCTTCTTATGATAAGAAAATGTCATTGTGAACTCAAGTAATTAATATTCCTAGCCTAAAAATAAAAGCTTGTGAAGTCTTGGCACATAACTTCTTTTGCTAGATGGATTGTTACTATTTGCTATCTCATTTGATGGCTGTGTATGGGAATGTTAGGTGGACTGACTATTCTTAGTCTTGGGCTTTCTGTTGATCACTAATTTACATGCAAATCTGATAGTACTTATCCAAAAAACTTGGATTTTGTTAGTCTTGTCTAGCCTAGACTCATCATTGCATGGATCCTTCTTTATGGTTCACATGTGAAGGAAAGAGAGCAAGCTTAACTGATTGCCTGCATAAGTAATATGGTTTCTTGATTATACTTGATTGTTTAACTTTTGATATATTTCAATCTCTTTACTTCTGTCAGGGCAGAAGGCTATCCTGTTTCTGACGCCAAAGGAACCAATGGACCCACCAAAAGTAATGACCAAGGTACAACTCTATTCATCTTGGTGCAAGCATATGAATCTCCTCTCTGTCAATATTGCTACTTATGTTAACATTAAAAATAACTAAGATCAGACCAAATCATCACAATGTTTTTAAGTATTGATTACAATTTCATGGTGGCAATCAGCTACCCTATCCACTTCATTTTCTAAACTGAAAGAAGTTGGCTAAGCTAGAGGTAGAATGAGTAACAGCCTACTTCTATCACATATCAGAGTGGGAAAAGCTAAAACATTTTTTCAGAGGTCATCCACATTTCAAATATTAAGACCCTTAAAATTTAGTCTTGCATACATTTCGGCACTCTCTGATGAGGCGAATCCATGGATATGATATGCATTTTGTAGATGTTGGTGTGGGTCCCTCTGACATAGACAGCCAAGAGCCTCAGAGAGCCCTAGGTGAAGGGGTTCAGGAAATGAGATCAAAGGCTCTTTGGTATGGGAGGAGATTCTCTCAGTATTTGCGAAATACAGCATCAACTTGGTTTCAGGTTTGAGTGTATCCTCGTCATTTGGGTATGAGTATAATAGTGCTTGCAGGTTTGAGTGTATCCAGTACGAGTATGATAGTGTGAGGAAAATATTCCTTGTAATTTCTCTTAGGTTTTTAAATTCTGCGGGTTTAGTGTGAGGGTTAGGATTAATCCAGGTGCATTTCTTGTACCATGATATTTTATTTCTCACATAGTGGAAGAATTTGGAAATGCTCCATGAATGTAGGCTTAAAGTTGCCCAACCATGTTAAAAAGTATTGTGTTATTTTCTTGCTTGGTATATTTTGCGTATCCATTAGTTGTGGGCTTGTTGATTAAATAGATTTTTCCCCAGGATTATAGCTGTTACTTTTTTTAGAACAGTAGAATAATGGTAATGCAATTAATAAGAATTGAAGGGGCAAATCTTTTTGAGTAAATGATTTTTCTTTTTCTTATTGGTTGTTACTTAACTTACAACACATGATCATGGTCTCACAAAAAAAAAAGGAACTTGGCAATGTGCCGATACTTGGAACGTTTAACACTGATGGTTTAAGGAATTGCTATGTCTTAATCTTATTCTTGGTTGATCTCTTTTCTATGTTATGATGCAGATCACACGAGGCCCTTCTTATCCAAAGATGACCCAGAGATGCTCAAACCTCTTCTTGTAAGCATCACTATTCATGCAAAGTTGCTCTGGATTTTCTGCTCATTACGTTTCTGACTTCTCCTTGTGTCCCTCATGCTTCTTCATGCAGTCAGCAGACGCAACCCAAAGTGAAGTAGAGGTACACTCTTTGCATGCAAGCACACCCTCTTTTTTCTTTTCTCAGTTCTCTTTATTTTCTTAAAATTGTTGAATATTTTTGTGGAAATCAGATAAAGCAATCTGGCTCTTGTATTCCAAAGCGTGTACTCAGGAAGGTGTGTTGGATCATCTGTTTGATTCTTGTAGCAGCGACACTTCTATTACTCCTTGTTATCCTAGGTGCAGTTATATAATCTGCCTGCTCTTCCTAGTGCATGATATTGCAATCGCTTCTTCGTGATTTCATAGCTGTGACTGGTTTCAGAGAAAAGTAGATAAGATGTTACTTCTTGTTCCAAAACCTTTCTGCACGAAGGAAAAAAGAAGCCGCATCAATGATTTCTAGTATATAAGCAAATGAAGCAGCATTTTCCATCCATTCTTTTCTTTCAATCTTCGAATCCATCGAAGGATTTCTCTTTCCTTTCCCTTCCTCTCCCAGGTCAATCTTCTAGGCCTAAAATGCAAGAAAATGATCCGTACAGAAAATGAAGGCTCCTCACATTCGCAGATGAGAAGGCAGACGACCTCGTGGCAGCATCTTCAATGTATGTAGCAGCAACAACTTCTTGAGGTTGTTCAGGATGCCGGAGATTGTGTAGATGGATCAAGTTAAGGCCAATATGGAATGTGGTTCTTCTTGTGTGAACATAATATGACAGTTCTGTACTTTTCCTGTGTATATCATCACATATTATTGTTGTCATTTGAACTTGGAGCATATTAGAGCACACAAATATTGGAGAAAACGCTATATAATGTAGGGGTGAGCAAAAACCGAACCGAGCAGAAAAAACCGATCAAACCAAGCTGGTTCGGTTTGGTTTGATCTTTTAATGAACTCAGTTTGTTCGGTTATAATTTAAAAAAAAATTTCAGTTTTTGGTTTGGTTTTTTAGATAGAAAACCGAAAAAATCGAATTAACAGAAGTAATAAATAAATCAAACCAATTTGAATCGAATCAGATTAAAAATATGTATAATTTAATTGAAACAAATCGAACCGAATCAAATATTTATAAGATCGGTTTGGTTCGATTTATAGACACATAAATTTTGATTTAATCCGTTCGGTTAATTCGGTTTTTAAAAAATTTCGATTTGGTTCGGTTATAAATATAAAAAATTCGATTAATTAAAATTTGATAAAAAATCGAACCGAACCGACCGAATGCTCACCCCTAATATAATGAACATGTAATGTTTACTAGTAATGCGGTATTGCTATATTTTGTTAATCAATTCAACATTTTCGAATAGATTAGCCCTTTGGGTCATATTCATGAAAAATTGCTGAGAGAAAAGGAAACATTACAAGATCACTAGGTAAGCCAACAAGAATGAGACGTATCCTTCTTTTGTCTGCGCCATATTCTAAACCAAAAAAAAAGCCTCTAATTTTGCATGGCCTTTTTTTCATGTGTAAACAACCGTGCCTCCTGACAAATGATTTGTTTCTATGTACAATATTTGGCTAATTACTTTACCATGTCCAATAATGGAGCAATTTCATCACTTTATATTCGTCCGGTGTTGAATTATTTATCATATCACAATGTGGTTATTTAAAATTTTAAATTATTTATATAATTTATTATTTTTTTAATAATTTTTATCATTATCTTAGATAATTTTTGTATATTTTGCATAGAATTTGATCTTACGTTCTTTATTTTTAATAGTTGATTGTATCAGATCCTATATCTATTTTCTTCATTTTATATAATTACATGTAGAATAGAGTAATCAAACTTAGTCTTATATAGTGGCGGAACCGGAGTGGGGTTTTGGGGGGTGGGGGGGGGGGGGCAGATGTGGAAGAGGAGTAGCCCTTGCTCTGCTGTTGGCCGACGATGGAGGAGAAAAGAAGGAGGGGCTGACAAAGAAAAAGAAGCCCCTCCCCTTACCTTTTTTTTTTTTTTTAAAATATCATCAAAATGGTGCCATTCTATTTAGTGCAATGACGTCCTTTTGATTAACTGAAATACCTCCTTATATGACAGATTCTCCCCTTTTTCTCGACAGCCTCCCTTCCTCAAATAGATTTTCCCCTCTTCCCGCCCTCCCATCTCTCTATCCATCTCATTCTCTTCCTCATGCGGTTTATTCAACTATTCAATGTAGAAATCTTGAATTCTATTCAAAGATCGATTTTTTTGGCGTTTTGATGTTGACATGTCATTTTTATGGCTATTTTTTTTGTTTGGATGGATGCAGATAGAGGGTTGTTGAAGATTAGTTTTTGGGACCTCCAATGAATGTGAGTTTGATTTTTTCTTTTCCTTTATTTTAATGTGTAGAAATTGATTTTTTTTTGGTCTTTTGGGTTGATTGATTTTTCGATTTCGATGTTTTTGGGGATTTTTTTTTTGAGTTGGACTGCAGGTGGTGGTATAGTTGCTTCTGGGGTTAGTGCTTCCTATGTGGGCAGCTTTAACCTTGTCCGGCCAGTTCCTATCCATACACCCCCGTTCGAAGAAAATAGGTATTATCATTCTAAGTTCATTTGTTTTACACTTTTTCTTAATTGGTATGAGATTTTTTTTAGTAATGTTTTAGATCAAAGTGTTATTTTTGTGTTGTTCAATTGAGAGGTATTTCTTAGTTTAAAAATTAAATTAGCAATATATCGTGAATTAGATTATTGCGAATTGATTGAATTTAGAAAACCCTCATTAAATTTATATTGTTATTGAATTTATTGAATTAGTTCATTGAATTTATTGTGAATTTAGAAAACTGTAATTAAATTTATTGTGAATTTAAAGAATCTTAATTAAATTTATTGTGAACTAATTTTATTTTTTAATGGCTATGATGAGTTTAGGAAACCCTACACTGCTATGCAAGTTCTTATGAGGCAGATGTATTTTAATGGATATGATGTCTCTAAAGATACACAAAAGGTTTTAACTTTTATTCATTTTATTTTATTTTTTTGGTTATTGTTGTGTTGTTTTCTTTATCGTTTTTGGATTGTTTTTGTTGTTCCTACATTGAGTTTTTGTTTATTGTCTATGAAAAAAAAATTAGAGTTGATATCCAAGACTGAGAGTTTACAAATTCTAAATCTAATCGGAGTCAGATTAACCAAAAGAAAAAGAAATATTAAATTTTTGAAATTAGTAATTGACATTGATTTTGTGTTAGGAAAAATCCATATTTTACCTCCTTCACTATCATCATTTTTGACATTTATCCCATTCACTCTTATTTCTCTACATTTTTTCCTGCATATTTATTTATAAACACAGTGACCCCTAATTTAATAGGCGTGTTAACAAAAATTCATTTCTTCAGTTTAGTTGACACATCAAATACACACGTGTAAAGTGAATAACACATGTAGAGTTATAGACTGTCACGTTATGAACATTCAAGTCTTTGTTTGAAAACTTTTCCCACCTTGTCTCATCAACCAAATAGGCTTAAAGACCAAAGTAAATTTTGTGAAACCCACATTTGATTTTCACCAACACCTTTTGACGTAGTAAACCAATAAAATTACAGTTCTATATTTAAACATAAAAATAAAAAAGGAAAAGAGATTATGTAATGATACAAACAATCAAAACCTGGGTTCAATTATCATCATTTGCATCATCTTCGCATGCAATTTTTGCTGTAGATAATGGCGAAAGACTATGACGATGATGAAGTTGAGTTTCACAAAATCCAAAGCTATTGGCTTCCTTTTTTTCCACTACAAAATGACTCGATGAATTCAATCTTTATCAAGTTCTCTTCGCACAAAAACTCTTCACTAAAAATCCTCTTAACTTCTCTATGAAACTCTTGCACAAACACACGAGTCATTTGGTCAACTCCTCTCTTATTCCGTGCCATCACATGTGCTGCAAATATCAACGACATTCTCCCTGGCGTTGTCGCGAAATACCCATTGGGGCCATTGACCAGAATCACATCCCAAGCAATTTGATATATGTGATTCAACATGTCATTTATGCCAAGCTTACAATTTGAGAACAGTAAGTTCTACATAGGTTTACACTTGTCTGTAACTTGTACTTTTGTTGCAGAGAGAAGGTCGGCCTTCATCTAGTTTCGTAATTGAACCAAATTGATTTGGGATTTAGTGATTTTTACTACAAAGAATTATCAAACTAACCTTATTTTTTAAAAATATTTATGTTGACATATTGAAATTACTAAAATGGCCTTCATTCTCCCACTAACTAATCCTAGTCAGCTTGCTTATGTTAAGACATACTGATTCACGCTCCTAACGGTTTTTAAATTAGAAGTTAATATGTTTATAAATAAAAGTGTAGGGATAAAATGTGGAAAAATAAGAGTAAAAGGAGTAAATGTTAAAAATGGTGATAGTGCATAGGGCAAAATATGGGTTTTTTATTTATTTTATGGAGTAAGAAAAACACAATTTAGTTAGACAATTATGATAAAATTTTAAATGGTTCTTTGCTATGTATTGTTAAAATAAAACTTAATCAATTACCTTTTCTTTCAATAGTTTTTATGTATACCGAAAATATTTTAAATTTGATAGTAAATTTGATAGTGAGGCCGTCCTGAAAATAATTTTCAATTTTGCCGTATTGATCTTATATAGTATTATTACCGACATGCACTCAAATTTTGTATTAAAAAACCAAACATGATGTTAGAAGTGACCTTAGCATTTTTCCTATTTACCCACCATGTTTTTTTTTGTTGACAACACCATGTTAAACCTGTTTGTTATGTGAAATACATGTGATTCTTCAGTTTCTTCATATATAAAATGCATCTAAACTCTGAGCCTGTGATTGGGAGAGGGTAAAATAAGGGGGAGGAAAATAGGAGAGGAAATGTATTTTACCTTGATTGGGAAGGAGAGGAAAATAAAAGGGGGAAGAAAAATAACCTAAATTTTCCATTTCCATTTTCTCTTCAAAATGGAGAAAAAATATGAAAGAAAGAGAGGATTTTGCCGAATTTACCATCCTAGTCCTGGACAGTGTAAAAAATTACAGAATATGAGTGAAAACCGAATCAAACTAAAAAATCGACCGAACCGAGCTGGTTCAGTTCGGTTCAGTTTGATCTCTTAATAAAATTGGTTTATTCAGTTATACTTTTTTAAAAATTCAGTTTTAGGTTTTTGGTTAGGTTTTTTATATAGAAAACAGAAAAAAATTGAATTAACTGAAGTAATTAATAAATCAAACCCATTTGAATCGAATCAAATTTAAAATACATGTAATTTAATTGAAACAACACGAACCAAACCTACCGAACCAAAGTTGCTTAATTTGTTCTCATTTTCACTTGACAATTCCCGGGTAATATTTCAAAATTTAAAAAATATATTTAAAAATATTTTTGTTACATTTTAATATTTAAAAAATATAAATCAATCTATAAATATAT
>CATIWR010366332.1:0-26618 GCA_949677035.1 Omphalea diandra
AAGACGGTCAGTGTAGGCCTATTTTAACATGGACCTGTGATGGGTGGGCCTGTTAAAATTATTATAAATAGGCTAGGTCCTCTCTCCTGCCTTCATAACAGAAAACTCTAGTTGCTATACCCATTATAGCCGTCTTCGCGAAGGTCAAGGAGAGGAAGATCTAGCTTTCCTTTTTCAACGGTTCTGACGAATTTTCCAAGTGTTTTATTTCAGCGTTCGGGATTATGGCTCAAAGAAATTTGGAATTGAATGTGGAGACAGGTACGCAAATTTGTTTCCGTTCAGTAATTAAATTATGGTGTTCTATAATTATGTACAAGATCCTGTAATCTAAAATATCTTACATAAAATTCATTAATAGTTAACTTCCATTTACATTCCACCTTTTAAATTTCTCTAATCTATTCTCATACAAGACATTATGTTATAGAAGATTCAATAGAAATAAAATAAAAAAATATAGCTTAACTTTTTAAAAAATATAAATAATTGTTATTCGATAAAGAAAAACATGGAGTGACAGAATACACGATACATTATGATTACATTTGAATTTAATTTAAGTTTTATATTAAATTTCATTATATGTTCTTCACTTTTTATATTTTGATCATATCAAAATTTATATTATTTTATTTATTTTATAATTACGTAATAAAATTTAAAACAATTAAACATGATTTCTAAAGTGTACTATTATCATCAAAATGTTGTTTGATATTTCATATACTATTATGTAACTACAAAAATTAAATGATATAGATATAAAGCTAATATGATTCGAATATTGAAAATAAAGTTTATATAATCACATTTAGTACAGAACTTTATAAAAAAAAGATAAAACACGATTTTATTTGCAATGCAACTGTTAAATGTTATAAAGATGTCTTCTAACAATAGTAAAAAAAAAAAAAAAAAGAGTTATCATGACACTTTTTTTTAATTATAATATAATACTTTAATATAATATTGTAAAGTCGTATCAATATCTCAATTTGTTATTTGATATCTTTATGACATAGCTCTCGAAGTGATTTATTGTCTCTGAATCTTATTCAATTACACAAGATCGACGACGTATATGCGTAAGTCGATAGTCTTCTGCAATAGCAGTAAGTGAATGATTAATAAGATTAGCACTTGAAATTTACGCTCAATTACACAATACTTCTCATTTGGAGATTCACCTGAAATAATAGAATCCAAAAGATTAGCTTCTCTGTGAGTACAGGTCATTATTGCGCCTTGAAGTCCATGATCCATCTAAGAACCAATACTAGAAAAATGCCTAGAGTTGCCATTGAGTATACTTAAAACCGATGAATCAACATACTGAGCAATCCCACGATCATAACAAAGAGATATAAAATCATCTAAAGCAATGTGTCATTATAAGCATGGAAAGCCTTTGTTATACCTTTCCATATCATTGAATTAGAAGTCCTCAACTAAAAAAATAGTGTTGCTTGCGGGTGATTTGTTTATTCGATACCATAATTATAACTAATGTATTTGTTTGGCATCACAACTTCTATTTGCAACATTTGATACCATAATTCATGATTTATATTCTAGACCATGGTCCCTCTTATAATTCCAGCTACTTTCTGACCATGAGTTGTCACATCACACTTTAACTCATCTCATCTCACTTTTCATATTCTAGTCATCAATTTTATTCATCAAAATTTGCCTATTTAGTATCATAACTATAGCTAATATATCTAGTTGCTACCACAACTTCTATTTAGATTATTTTGATATCCTAACCCTTATAATTTTGGCTATTTTTCGACCATATGTTGTCATGCCAGACTCCAACTCATCTCATCTCATTTTCTCTATCCTAGTCATCATTGACCTATAGTCATCATTTTCTTTATTCTAGTCATTATTTTCTTTGTCTTAGTCCTCAATTCTTAGTCAATGATAACTAGACAGAGAAAATGAAATAGGATGAATTAGAGTGTGATGTGGCAACCCATGGTTAGAAAGCAATAGAAATTATAAAGGGTAATATATAGTCTGAAATGTAGATCATGTGTTATGGTACCAAAGTGATACAAATAGAATTTGTGATACCAAACTAATATATTAACTATAGTTGTGATGCCAAATAGGCAAATTGACTAGGATTGATGAGTATGGTAGATAAAGTGAGATGGGGTGAGTTGGAGTATAACATGGCAACTTATGGTCAGAAAGTAGCTAGAATTATACATGATACCATAGTCTGAAACATAGATCATGAGTTATGGTATCAAAATAATACAAATAGAAATTGTGTACCAAATTGATACATTACCTATAATTATGATACCAAATGGCAAATTACCCTAGTTAGCACATATAACCTGACACTAACAAACTAGCTTTTCAAGCATGGCAATATTAGCAAATCGATAAACTTTGATCTTGAGACCATCACCTCTCTTGCTTTGAACAATTTGATGTCAATTAGGCAAATGAATTTTCTTATGATTTTCTATTGAATCCTAAATGAAATTTCTATTTAATTGATCCAACGTGTCACAAACGCTTCTTGGCTATCAATTTGTTTGTGTACAACAAAATCGATATAGTACTTTAAAATATCATGTTTATCTCATAATAAATATTAGTCCAAAAATTTATAGACATTATGAAATAATACAAGAAAAATATAAAAAATAAATCCTACTATAGGAAAATAAACAAGCACAGAAGAAATGTTACTCCACTCATCGGACATTGAATAAAAATACAAACAGATTTAGTATATCTAAATTATTAAAAGAAATATAATAATAGAAAAGAATATGTGGATAGAGCTAGTGATGGCCTATCAGGAGCAATTAAGAAATAAGATACGAGTTTTGGAAATTAAAAAAAAATTCAAAAGAGAGAAAAAAAAAAAAAAAAAGCAACTAAGTTTTATTTTAATTTTAATTTAACTTCTTCTTTTTCTTTTTTGTAAAGACATAATTTTTTTCATGGAATAAATGTTAATAAAGGGGAAATTTTTAGTTATTTCTATTTAAATTGATAAAAACTTATTTATTCCTTTTTTGGTAAGTCTTAATTTTTTAAGATTTTTTTTTTTTTTTTTTTTGAAAAGGGGAAAATTCATTAGATCAAATCCATAGCTAGGACATCCAAAATAAAAGGAAGGGGATTAGCCTCCTAACACTCTGGATCAGACATAGAGCCAACTGTCCTTATAAAATCATGCACTATCTAATTTGTTGATTTACAGATAAAAATTGAATCTACAGTCAACTAAGTCCTTAGTAGTGACGGGTCGAGAGGGGCAAAAAGCATACCATTTTTCGCACCAGTCATCCCCTCATTATTATTCCTTATGAGCAGCCATACCCAATTTTTTTATCAGTTGCAAAAATATCTATATTACATTTGATGGTTCCTTGAACTGGTTTTACTCCATTTGAGCACAACTTCCCTAATAACCCCATGAGACACATTCGTAGGGCAGTTCTTCCTGCCACTGAGATGAAGGATTAAGGGAACTGTTTGTAACTGCAGCATCATCAATCCTCTTTCCATGCCATAGTATAGAATTTCTTTTGCTCTAAATCCACCAGAGCGTCATAGCAGCTACCCTGACATCATCCATACTGAACCTGCTACACAATATATATACCACCAATCAATAAAACGATTTGCAAGACAGCTGTTATTACACAAGCAAGTCAATCTCCACACACGTTTTCTCATAGAGCATGAAACTAAAACCTGAATTTTCTAAGAATTTAAAATAATATTTATAAAATAATTAAGGTGATAATTTCCCGGTGATTGGGGATTTTAGCACAATCATGCTCATGCTAAAATTTTCTCAATTATTAAAGTTCAATAAAATTATAATTGATATAGTATTAAAAAAAAAAAAGATAGACGTTATTGATTCAAGTAATAAGAGTATATTTTATCTTATTAGCTTAACTTTGAATTTATTGAAAAGTTGTAAAAAGTTTGGCTCAGATTCGAACTGCTTCATAGGAGACGAGCAAGCCCTTATTGAGAAAAGATAAATTAAGGAAGATAATTTGCATCCAACTAAAATTCAGATGAAATAGAATACAATTGATAATTATTTGCCAACTATTAAGTCACATGGACTACATAATGGAACAGAGGCATATATAACCTCAATAATTTCTTTGGAAGCATCCTGTGGAAAGAGATTGCCATTTGTAAAAGTCAAAAATCGAACTAGAAATCCCAAAGATGAAACAACCAAGAGAAATAAACAACCTACCCGAAAAAACCCACAACTTTCCTACTTTAGTTCAAAAACTAAGGAAAACTTGGCCTCAATGTTTGCTCAATAGAAGAAAAGGTCAAGTGAACCATCCTCCGTACCTCAATCCTCAAAGAAGGTGAATTCTATTCCAGAATCAAAAGAGAAAGGAAAGGAGATAGAAACAGAGCAAACTCCCTCCATTGTCCAGAAATTTCACCTTAAGATGGACAAAGAGAAGGATTTGGCATTAAAACTCCTCAAGAGGCATCTAGGGGCAGTAAAGTTCTTTGAATGGACCAATATACAAAGATACGGATTGGCATATCAAACTGAAGAATTGATGACAGGGACAAGGTAGGAACTCTGCTGTCACATCAAAAAGCACAAATATCTAGAGCTTACATTTAAGTTCTTGACTACTATTGAAGTTATGGGAAGTGATTGTTATGCATACACACAAGAAGGGACCATCAATTTTAGATTCTTCAAGAAAAAGTACACATTAAGGCCAAGTGAGTTGGCTAAATGCTTTAATGTTGTCACTGCTGGAATAACAAAGCATCATCCCACTTTCAAAGTGAATGTGTACTAGTTTTGGAAGTCAATCACATATGGGAAAAGCTACTACAATTGTAATAACAGCAAGGTGTTAAAGATAAAAAGCCAAGCCTTGAGGATTTCACATCGATTTATAACTTGGAACTTCAACGGTAGAGCCCAATCAAATGGAAATTGCACCATCGCAGACCTCTTTTATCTCTGGTGTATGAAGAACAAATAAAGAATAAATATGCCCCTACTCTTGATGCACAGAATAGACAGTCAGGTGGACAAGGGAAATCAGTCCCTGATGGGTTATTACATCACTAGAATTGGTAAGTATGTGTCATACCCTCAATAGAAGAGGAACTTGAAGCAATGAACATTATGTTGGAGAAACTACCACACAATGAAACCATCAATGAAAAGATGTTTTTGAGTATAGGAATCCTTCAAAGGTTTAACTTAGGCCTAATAAAATGAATTCCAAAAGAAAGAGAAGCTCTTAGACCATACTAGGATGATGAAGAAGTTGAGGAGCCACCCGAACAGGGATTGCTACTGTGGAAGAAACAGGTACAAGTGCTCCTACTCCTACTACTTATCTCTCGTATTTTGAGCAAAATGACCTTGATCAACTGTCAACCATCTTTAGTGTTGTTCAAAGGGTTGAATCCTTCACTATCTCTTTTCACCAAAAAGTACAAAAACTACAAAAGGACATGAAGGATGCAACAAAACCCTAGATTGGATAGTTGAAGGACTAAACTTGCAATTTGGAACTCCAACCTCCAACAGAGTCATAAGTAGCAGTTGAGCTTAAGGACAAGCCATAGAACCATCTCTAGGATTCTCAGCTTCACTCATCTTTATGTGCATATTTTCTCTTTGTTTCATTTATGTTATCTTTTTTGTTTCTTTGTTTTTGAAAATGTTGATATAAAGACAACATTTCTTTAATGAATATAAAAATTTTTCTCACCTTGTTTATTCTTACTTGAATTATTTTTATATTTCTTTTGTCATGTATTGATTTTTGATAATGACAAAGGGAGAGAAATAACTAAGTATGAGAATAAAGGGGAATGCAAGAACAAGGCAAGCCAAGGAAAAATGAAAATGTATATGACTTATCTTGTGTCAATTTGTTTTAGAACTTTGTATGTATAACTTGCCTTAATACTGCATAAACAATGAAACAAAGGAGAAGTAAAATGACTCATTATAACATATATATTTGTCTGTTATACTTAAAACTTTTATGATGTACATTTCTTGTAGGGATTATTTACCCTCAATAGATTATTTGTCATCATCACAAAGAGGAAAAATGTGAGATCTAGCTTGGGAGTTTTGGTAAACCAATCTGGTTTTGATGATTACAAACACATCTAAAAGATAACTCGTCTTCAAGTTGGTGTGTAAGATCTTACATGCATTGTGACTTCATCAATGGGCATTGGAGATTCTCAACAAGCATTGAAATGACAACCAAAATGTGAGTTAAAGTTTTAGACCCCTCAACCATTGACTTTCTCATAGCACAACAGGTGTTGGATGTTGAAATCACTTGAGCTTCACAAGATGTTCCTCAAAATGGGTGTTGTATTTTCGCAAAATGTGTGGCTCATCGATAGCTCAACAGGCATTGTATTTTTACAACAGGTGTTGGACCAAATAATTCGTTATGAATAGAACCCTCAAAGTCTAGACACGGGCATTGGACTTATACCAATGGACGTTAGAAAAGCACCAAGGCAAGGCTACAACTTTATGGACCTTCCAACGAGAGATGTTCAAATGTTCAACAGGTATTGGGGTACTTTTCAATGGGCATTCAACCAAAGTCAACAGTCATTGAAACACGGTGTAAAATCTTGAAAAACAAAACATCAAGTTCACATCCTTCTTAAGATTTACAATGGGCATTGTCCATATTCCAACAAGAGTAGTAGTCTAATTTTAATAGACATTAAGAACCTCCAATAGTCGTTGAAGGAATTTGTGACTAAAAAATTGAGAAAGTCAAAAAATGAGTGTCTAGACATATCTCTCTCTAACAGCTAGTTCTAATGGGTGTTTCAATCAAATTAATGGTCATTGAAGTTGTATTTTCACCCATCAACAGGCGTGGAGATTGTCTAACAAACGTTGAATGACTACTTTGAGTGACAATCTTCCTTCTAACTGCTAATTTTGTGTCTTTACCTAAAAAAGGACTCTCCCACAACAAGATTAAGTAGAGAAAAAGTGAAAAATGGTAAAAAGCGAGTTTATTCTATTATTAAAATAATTTTTAATAAAAGGGGTGAAACAAGTATGATCTAGCTTCAAGGGAGGATCAAATGTGAAAGTTTGCATAAGACATCTTCAAAAATAGAGTTGAAGAACAAGCTTTATACATCTCTTAAAGCTCTCTACCAAGTCAAGCATAATTTGTAAGTATGATCATTATTGTTTATTACTTGAGTGAGAGTGTTCTTTCCCATCTTTAATTTGTCAATTCTTTAGAGAAATATTTGTTGGTTCAAGAGATCTTAATAAATCTAAACTAATTTGTGAAAGGTTTAAGGTAGTACTTACAAACTACATTGGGAAATAGTTTTAGTAGCACCCAGAAGTCTACTTGTAATGATTCTGTAGTGCCTAAAAACTACTAGTGTAAAGGTGATTGATAGCACCTGAAAGCTATCTTGATAGTGAAGGATCTAGTTGAAGACTAAAAGAGAGGACGTAGGCAGAATTGTGTTGAACCTTAACAAATTGATTGTGTCAATTTCTCATTATTTTCGCACATAACTTTCAGTGGTTTTTATTTGTCATTGCCCTATTCAATCTCCCCTTCTAAGGCACCAAGGGACAACAAGCTATCACTTATACTCACATTTATAGTTGCAATATTTTGTTATGCTCTCTAAATAAGTCATTTAAGATAGTCCTTTTTTTTTTTGGCCAAATTGAAGCCAACCAAACTGCCATATACACTAGTAAGTGCAAAATCCAAAAATTATAACTTGTAACGTGGATCAAGAACAACAAACACATGTATAAGTTTATTCATTTTATCTGAATCTCTTTAATATTTGTCATACTTTGTAGTTTCTCACTTATGAATTTCAATTAAAAATCATCACTCTCTTTTTATTCCTTGAGTAGACACTCAACCACACTAATCACTTGAAAAAAAAAAAAAAACCATTAGAGGTGACATACAATGAGCCATAAATCCTTAAAGAGAGATCATAAAAACTAGCTAACAATTTTGTCGTTCTCTTAACATTTTCCCAATCTAATGAATTAGGCACCGTACTACTTCCATCTTCTTGAAGAAGATTAATAGTAAAAGATGGTCATGATTCCCAAGACACTCAAATGCCCTTTTAAATTTTTTCTTGCTATTAATTTTCTCAAATTCACAACATTCCCTAAATTTTTTCAACCTTGTAGGAGATTATCTCATATATCTCACTGCTTTTCAAACCCTCTTAATTGATGTGTTCACATTCTTTATTTCATCCACCATAATTAAATTGATCACATGGGCAATACACCTCATGTGAAGGTTGTTGGCCCTAGTGCACCAAGAAAGAGGGGAGGAACGGGTTGAATTGGTGGAAATTTTGAATTCTCTTGATTTTGGAGGAAGCAACAAGAATGAAAGATTAGAGAAAGGGTAGGAGAAGAATGAACACAAGAGTTTTATAGTGGTTTGGATATTAACCAACCCTACATCCACTCATTAATTCACCAATTAGGTATTTCACTCAATCATTAGTGTTTTACAAGCTCACACTTAACTTAATGTTTAGGCTCACACCAACCCTTACAAGTGTTTTCCCAAGGCTCACACTCAACCTAGTGTTTTAAGCTCACACCAAGCCTTACAAGTGTTTTCCTAAGGCTTACACTCAACCTATTGTTCATGCTCACACCAAACCTTACAAGTGTTTTTCAAGGCTAACACTCAACATATATAAGAGTTTTTCAAGGCTCATTCTCAAACCTAAATAAGAATTTTATAACTAGGCTAACTCTCAAACCTAACCAAGAGTTTTCTATATAAGGGCTCACTCTCAAACCCAACACAAGGTGTTTAAAGCTCACACCAAACTATGTATAAAGAAATAAGGAATTAAAGTAGAAAATTAACCTTACAAGAGTTTTGACACTATCAATTGTTCTTCTCTTTCATTCAAGTCCATTTGGTGGTGTATTTATAGGCAATAACCACCAAAGAGACGTTACAAATAAACTATGTCCAAATCTCCAAGTTGTGCTAGGAATATCTTACATTAAATGCTTGTCAGACGAAATTCGAGATCGAGACTGAATTCGCGGTTGCTAATTTTAAACTGTGCAATGGCTAGTCTATGTGTCAGTTGTTCATTGGTTGTCTAGGAAAATATAGTCGTTGTGTTCTAACCACTATCAGAATTCGCGGTTGCGACCATTGGCCTACACTCACCACGATTTCATCTGTGACTAAGGCTTTGCAGTCTTTGGATGGTTCGTGGCAGTGAAATAGCCCGCGAATTTCTCTAGCCTAGCTTCATCCTTTCTTGTGATTGATTTGCGGTCATGGTTCACGATACACACACTGCGAATTAGGATGATCTTTACATTATTAGAGATTTTGAATTCCATCTTACTTCCAATGAAATAAATCTAACTTATAATCTGCAAAACAACACTTAATGAAAGTGTTTGAACTTTTCAATCTATATTGTTAAGATTAAAAGAGAGTCTTGACTTAGGTTTGAGTAACCTAGTCTAACAGTCTTGCCCTTTTTTATTTTGACAATCTAGATTGAATATGTGAATGATAAATAATCAATTATGCATGCTCCTAAGAGAATGATTATGAAGTGATTCAAATCATAAGTATGAAATTGCTCTCCCTCAATCTATACTTCCCTTTAGTTATTCTAATAAGATCATTGTCTTAACTTATTGTAAATATAGTTCAATTTTCTCTCCCCTTTTATATGTTCTCACTTTGGATATTCAGTCAATTATCTCTCTCCCTTTGTCAAGATCAAAAAGAGAGAAAATCAGAGGGAATAAGAGAGAGAATGGGGAATATGAGAGGGAATGACCACAAACTTGTCAATTGTACACACTCAAAATACAATAGCAAACATAACTAATTTTACACAAAAAATCATACTGTCTCATAAGAAGAAAAATGGATGAAACATAAATTCTATGGAAATTATATATATATATATATATATATATATATATATATATATAAACATAAATGCAAAATGATTCAAACACTTAAAGATGTTTTAACACACAAACTAGGGCTAGAAATTTAAGAATTTTCATGTATAGCCCTAGTATAAAGTATATGATTTTTTATTATTGATTTGAACATTTGAAATGTAGAAAACCTTAAATGTAAAATGAATTGATTCAACTCATCACATAATCAATCAAATCAAATCAAACATGTCAACACATTGATATATCAAGCAATAAAACTCCCTATAAATGTATGCATAAATACATTAAGTTAAAAACATAAGGGGTAAGAGATGAATTACAAGTTAGTATCCATGGCTTGATACCAAATAACCATTTGAAACTTTATCCCTTCTTCATTAGCAATCTTCATTCACCTTTAGATTTTCCATGATGAGAATTTGGTGAAAAAGTCCTCATCCTACAATATCAAACACTTTGCTTTGGTACCCAAACATACTTGGGTCCTTTGGGTTTAGTCTTGGAAGGGTCCTCTAATTTGAGATATGTCTTCCTAATGTGACAAAATACATTGATGTGCCCATATCTCATGTAATAATGACATTGTAGTTTAAGCTTATGAGTCTTTTCCCTATGCACAACCATAGTATGAGTAGGGAGACTTCTCATACTTGGGTGGTGAGAGTCTATGTAAGTGTATGAGTGATTAGGCGTAGAAGAGAATTTTTTGTGCTTGTGTGGTTAAACATGATTCTTGTTATAAATGTAAGCATAATTTTCTCTTTGAGCCTTGACTATTGAGCCTTGGGGGGCCTTTCCTTTGCCCTTAGGTATATGTGACTTAGTGCTAGGAGCACCTTTCTTCCCCATGACCTCAATACTTGAAGTTTGAGGTGTTGTTGCTCTAACGAATGTAGTGAGTGAAGATGTAGATGAAGAGGCTTTATTGAAGCCTAAACCATGCCTAACTAAAGGAGGTCTTTGTGATACAATAAACATATCCAAAGATTCCTTTCCCTTATGAAACTTAGAAATAGAATTTCTAAGCTCAATGACTTTACCTTTTAAGGAGTCATTTTCCTTTCTCAAAGAGGTTAGGGATGAAGATGAATTTGAAAGACTCTTAATAGATTTTTTGACTTCTTCATTTGAAGTCTTCAATTTACTTACAAGATTGTTCAATTATTTAAATTCACCCTTTAACTTAGAACATTTTTTCTTGTAAGTTTTCATTTGTGACTTATATTTGTCACATTTCAAAGTGAGAGCTCCTAAAAGCTCATCATCTATATCATCAAATGCATCATAGTCATCATAAAAGTGTGGAGAAGTACTTACCTCTTTGAAGGAGTCCTCTTGAGCCATAAAGCAAAAGTTTGCTACTTCATCTTCATCTTCATCACTTGAATCATCATCCTAAGTAGCCTTAAAGCTCTTCTTCGTTTCCTTGTGATGATAGGAAGATGACTTTCTTTGGATTCTTCTTTCTCTTCTCCTTTTCATCAACTCTTTGGTCCTTTTTGATATTTTAGCAAGCTCTTTTTCTTCTTCATCACTTTCATTAGAGTCACTTGAGCTTGAATAATCTTCTTGAGCTTTGAAGGCCAGAGCTTTCTTCTCTTTTTTATTTTTTTTATTCTCTTAGCTTCTTCATCTCTTCATCTTTCTTGAGAGCCATCTCATGAGTGAGAAGCTTACCAATGAGGGCATCGATTGGCACTTTCCCAATCTTTGAATTGCACTCTTGAATGTTGCATACTCTTGCACTAAATTTATCTAATGAAAGAGATCTAAGGATTTTAGTATTTACCTCATAGTTGATAAGAATCCTTCTAAACTTTTTCATGCTTGTGACAATAGAAAGGAGTTTATTTGTCATTTCGATGATGCTTTCATGGTCTTTCATCATGAAGAACTCTCATTTTGTCACATACATCTCCAACCTACTTGATTTCACAAAAATTATGCCCTCATGATAGTTTTTTAGTGTTTTCCATATGGCATATGCGGTTTGACAATGTTGAACTTTTTCAATTTCTTCTTTTGACATAGATCTTAGGAGGATTGCCATGGCTTTCTTGTTTTTCCCATTTACCTTCCTTTGTGTTTCACTTCATTCTTCTCTTGCAATTGCCACCTCTAATCCTTCAACTATCTTTGTTGGAGGCTTCCATTCTTCAAGAATATAATCCTATAAGTTGATGAGATCGCTATCAAGAAAGATCTTCATTTTATGCTTCCAAAGAGCATAATCATTGCCATCAAAGTGGGGATTAAGGTGAGAGTGGACTCCTTTTTATGTCATTGATCTTTTCTCACACAATTAAGGCTTGAATTGAGACTTGGCTCTGATACCAATTGTTGGCCCTAGTGTACCAAGAATAGGGGGTTGAATTGGTGGCAAATTTGAATTCTCTTGATTTTGGAGAAAGCACACAAGAATGAAAGATTAGAGAAAGGGTAGGAGAAGAATGAACACAAGAGTTTTATAGTGGTTTATGTATTAACCAACCTTACATCCACTCTCCAATTCACCAATTGCGTATTTCACTCAATCACTAATATTTTACAAGCTCATACTCAACTTAGTATTTAGGCTCACACACAACCTTACAAGTGTTTTCGCAAGGCTCACACTAAACCTAGTGTTTTAGGCTCACACAAACCTTACAAGTGTTTTCCCAAGGCTCACACTTAACCTAGTGTTTAGGCTCATACCAAACCTTACAAGTGTTTTCCAAGGCTAACACTTAACCTATACAAGAGTTTTCCAAGGCTCACTCTCAAACCTAAATAAGCGGTTTATAACTAAGCTAACACTCAAACCTAACCAAGAGTTTTCTATATAAGGGCTCACTCTTAAACCCAACACAAGGTATTTAAAGCTCAGACCAAACTATGTGTTTAAAGCTTACATCAAACTATATACAAAGAAATAAAGAATTAAAGTAGAGAATTAACTTTGCAAGAGTTTTGACACTATCAATTATTTTCTCTTTCATTCAAGTCCATTTGATGGTGTATTTATAGGCAATAACCACTAAAGAGACGTTACAAATAAACTATGTCCAAATCTCCAAGTTGTGCTAGGCATATCTTACATTAAATTCTCGTCAAACGAAATTCGCGGCCGAGACTGAATTCGCGTTCGCTAATTTTGAATTGTGTCTAACAGCTAGTCCACGTATCAGCTGTCTATTGGTTGTCCAAGGAATATAGTCATTATGTTTTAACCACTATCAAAAGTCGCGATTGCGACCATGGCAAGACACTCACCGTGAATTCTTTTGTGACTAAGGCTTTATAGTCTTTGGATGGTTTGCAGTAGCGAAATAGCCCACAAATTTTTCTGGCCTAGCTTCATCCTTTTTGTGATTGATTAGCGGTCGTGATTTATGATACATACACTGCGAATTAGGATGATCTTTATATTGTTGGAGATTTTGAATTCCATCTTACTTCCAATGAAATAAATCTAAATTATAATCTGTAAAACAACACTTAATGAAAGTATTAGAACCTTTAAATCTATATTATCAAGATCAAAAGAGAGTCTTGACTTATGTTTGAATAACCTAGTCCAACAAAGGTAATTGCCTTTAGCAATATCAGTCCCCCAACTATTTAACTTCCTTCTTAAATATCCAATTGCTACATCATTTAAACTAACATTATCCACTGTAATTGTAAGTATTTTATTAATCCCCTAATCAATCAAATAAGACTCAATATCCATCCCAATTGGCTCACCTTTATGACTAAAGATTGGAATAAAATTAAGAATTTTCTTATGCAATTTCCAATCACTATCAATATAATGAGCAGTGCAGACCGTATAATTAATTATTTGTAATAAAGACCATGTGTATGTGCTAAGGCAAACTCTTTAGCTAGATTTTTAAATAATTTTTCAATTTCAACCTCTCATCTAGGTATAATGGTAACAATCCCTTGTAATAGTTTGTAGAGATGGAATTTGGAACCTAGGTTGTGCATAAACCATTAACTTCTTAGACCCCTTCTTTTCCATAAATTTAAATGGAAGTTCATCAATAATAACCATTTCAGTACAACAATGTCTTATTTAATCTTCATCAAACTCTCAAATACTTAGAGTATTTGGTCGCTCACCTTCCCCTTCATAACTATGTGAAACTAGATGCAAAGCTAATTGTGATTGTTGTTTAGGCAAACCATTAGGGTGTTTTCTACATGTTTCCAAGTGGTTATTGAGTGAAATAGTGTCATTTTTTTTTTATTAGAATACAATTCCTTACCACAATAATTGCATGTTGCTTCTTCTTCTTTTTTTCACCTTCTTGGTTGAGGAATTTTGTGAAGTGAGTCCATGCATCAACCCTTAGAGCCATAGCTTTTCTCTTTAATTTAGAACTAGTACTTGCATTGGTTTGTGTAGAAAGTTTGAGATAGACAGTTGCTTCTATCATATGGTTTAGACATCTAAAAAATAAAAAACATATATATCAACTCAAACAAAATCAACATTCAGCTTCATGTACTTAAGAAAATTTTTGTATAATTTCAGCATAAAAAACCAAAAAAGAAGAAAGATGAGAAATACATTATGCTAAGTAAGACCTGTTAATTAATGACTAAAAAATGTAATTAACTTTCAATAAAGCATCTTCTTAAACACAAATTATCAAACCACAATTTAATATGTATTAAATTAACAAACCACTTCTTTCATTGATTTTAATAAGAAAAATATCTATTTATAGTTTAAAGTCAACAAAAAACTCAACCACAAATAATTAAATACTAATTCAATTTTTGAATAGTAAAGGAATAATGAATTATCAAACAAAAGCAATTTAAAATTTACACCGCCATGTAGTAAGAACTAGAATCAACTTCGAATAGCAAAGGAATATCCACAAAATAAATTTAAAATAATGAATCAATTTAATGAATAGCAGAGGAATCAATTAAATAATGAATCAATTTCAAAATAACGAATCAATTTCAAACATCAGAGGAACCAAAATCAATTTAATATTTACACCACCACGCAGCAGGAAGTATAATCAATTTCGAATAGCAGAGGAATATCAATTATCAAACAAAATAAATTCAATTTTTTGTTGAGTTTTTTGGCAGAAACGAAGCTTGAATAACAAACGTCATATTCTCTTCTTCAAAACAGTAAAACCTAATCAAAAATCTAAATCACATTCTAAACCAAATATATGCATGATAGATATAAATACAAAAGAAATATTAAGTTATTGAATATATACCTTTACAGGAATTTGTTCACGTGAATCAATAATTTCGTAGCTTTGTCTTGCTTTTCAACAGTGACAAAGGGTAAGCATTCACACAAAAATTTTATGTTCACATGAAAATCCTATTGGTTTAGCAAAAATTAGTGGTTGAAAGCTTTATACTAATGCAAAGGGTAAAAGCATTTGGAGCAAAAAAAAAAAAAAAAGAATTCATGAATCTGTAAGAAATGGCATGAATGAGTGAATAAAAGAGGTGAATAAGTGAAGAAGAAGCTTGAATGGTGAAGAAGAGGTGTAAAATTCGTGAATAATGCGAAGAGGATGAGAGAGAAGAAAAAGGGTAAGGTGGGAGGGAAGGGGTGTCTCAGGCGCAGAAGATGTTAGGTTAGGGTTTCTATTTTGCTTATGCCTTTAAAGACTAACGGTGTGTATAGGATAATATATATTATATTATATTATATTGTATTACATTATATTATAAAATGTATAAATTATAATTCAGTCGATTCGGTTATTTTCAAAATTTTTTTAAAAAAATCAAACTGAACCAATGACCAAAAATGTTGAAATTGGAGACCAAACCAAACCAATTTTTTAAATAAATCAAACTAAATTTTCGAATTGAGTAGGTTAAATTTTGTTTTCAGTTCAAACCAAGCAGTGGACAACCTTGGTCACACATGTGCTACTTGTATTTTAGCAACTCCACCATGGACCAAATTCAACAAAATCATTCACAATCTTTGATATCATTTGTTATGCATTAATATCACTTTCGTTGCGATTATAAAAGTGTGCATATCCATAAAGATAAATCAAATAAAATACAATAATATTTTGTGTGATTCACCCTCTTAATTGGCCTACATCCATGAGTGTCATTTTCATTATTAATAAACTAATTAAATATATCATCAATCTCAAAAACACACTCTCAATCTATTAACTTAATACATTCAAGAAATGTCAATCACACACAATTATACATTTCATATTACTCAATCACACACAATCATAGCAAGAATAGTTTGACCCTTATATTCTCCTTTAGATATAACTAGACTATTCATTATTTTAACTACCATGACTAAAGACTACCTAACCATAGTATAGGTAAAAGCTCTTCTCACTATCTTAAGCAAAACTCCCTCTCTCTAATGAGCAAAGCTCTCATTACTTGGGCAAAAGTCTCTCTCTAATAGACAATGACAAGGGCAAAAACTAAATAACTCTTGTACAATACTTTTATTTATAGAGTCATCCCCTTCAATTCTAATTCAATAAGAATTCATATTTAATTAAAAATAACTTTAAAATAGACGTCCTACATTACATAGAAAATAATCCTCGTATTTAATTGAAAAAATATTTCTTCTAAATAAAATAGAAAAATTCTTTTCTAAATACATTAAAAATTTGAGTTACGATATAAAATATTTCTTTTTTAGTTACCAAATGCGCTTTCCAGTAAGTACATAAATCAACATAAAGAAATCAGCCAAAGCCAAGGCTTCTTCCTAGAAATCAGCCAAAACCAATATGGTATCATTCTTGTTTCAATTTCTTACGCCAAATTCCAAATAAATTGTCGGTGGAGTTTTAGGAGTATATAATTAATCGCTTGGAAACAAATTTGTTTGTCTTTTTTTTAGAATAAAAAATTAGATATTTTATTTATTAGAGAAATAGTTATTTTTTACTTATATGATTATATATTTTTATAATAAATTCTAAGATAAATCATATATTTAATATAAATTTTAAATAATAAATATTTTGATTTGTAAAAATGAATCGTGTTGACAAAATATTGTCTAGATCAATTGGTGGAAAATACAATCCACTTCATAATTTTTAATCACCGTTAGAATTCTTTGAACTTGTAATGAGTTTGAACTGATTCTTGTAAACTATAAATTTATTTTGATAAATGTTTGCACAGCTTCTTGTGCTATAGCTCAATCAACAAAACAAATTCTAAAATACTAAAAATTTCACCATCAAAAAATATAACAAAATATATACACTCATAATAATAATATAGAAACACAAAACCTTAAGATACGAATAAATAAATCTTAATAAATGTTAAAAAATGAGTAAAATTAGATATTATTTTAAGATCTAAGAACATAAATAAGAATAAACTCAATAAATGAATAAATTTAGATTTTATTAAAAAATAAATAATTAGCTGATTTCTAGCATTTTTGCTAGAAGCCTGAATAAAAAAAGAAGTATCATCACATTTAGGAGTGAGTGTTTCAAATCTTATTAATATGAATTTTTGTTAATACTAAACAAATATCTATGAAACAAAAATTAGATTTATTACATTTTATTTTTTTGCATATAAACTACACAATAAGATAATTCTCTCAATCCTTTCAAGGATATTTAAATTAAAAATCGCCTGTAGACATCTCAAGCTTTTTATCGGTGTCCCTTGATAACATTTTGTGGATTTTTTTTTTTTTTAACACAGAATCTAGATAAATTCTTAAGGGGAAATTCTTATTCCTATATGTAAAGAAAATATTCATTAAAAGTCAATTTTAGCCATTCATTTTAGGAATTGAACTTTTAAATAGAAATTTCATAAATGCGATATATTTTTCCAAAAAAAAGAGATTTTTATCATTAACTTAATTTAAATATTTTCTTTCAGTACTTTATGCAGATTATCTTTAATATATAGAACACGTGTCAGAGTGAATTTATCTAAGAATTTCTAAGTCTATTATTTGACATATAATGTCACCTATACTAATAAAAGGTGAATTCTATCAAAAACATATTTAATAACATCATCAAATAATGTGATTTAATTTAATAATAATAATAGTTTTTATTTAATTTAATAATAAATAATAATTTTATTTAATCTAATAATAAATTATTAATGATAGTATTATAGTGTATAGTAACAGTCACTCTAATAAAAATATTGCAACAAAAAAAAAATCAGAATTTTAAATTTGGGAGCCATTCGGCTTATATATATATATATATATATATATGCCTCACACCCATCCTTCCATTAACCTTAGTAGATACCTTAGCTCCTAAAACCAACATACAGAGGAACCAATAATGGGTATTCACACCTTGCCTGGGCCATTGTCAGCAGGAGCAAGTTATAACAATCTGGTCCTCATTTGTACTCTTTTAATATTTTCTTCGTTATCTTTGAGCGAAGCATCGTTAGGTTCTTCTAATAATCATGAGCACGGGAATTTCTACAAATGGGAATTGGAGTACATGTTCTGGTCTCCAGATGGTATGGAAAACCTTGTAATGAGCATCAACGGACAATTTCCGAGTCCGACAATCAGGGCTCGAGCAGGCGAAATCATTTATGTGGAGCTCACTAACAAGCTCCATACTGAGGGCGTTGTGATTCACTGGCATGGAATCAGACAGGTTGATCTAGCTTCTTCCTTTTCATAAATTAGATTCCATCGGGTTTCCTCATACAACTCCATTACCTTTAGACTAAAGCCTGAAGTTTATTGGTAGATTCGTCTAACTTTGCTATGATGGCTAGCAAGTGCTATTCTCTCTACACATGTTCTAGTTTTTCTTTTTTTTTTTTTTTTAGAGGCTTATTTTTTTTAAATATTGCTGTGTGATCAGTTGCTCCACTAGAGTCACGACAGCCAAGTTATTAATGTTAATAGAGAGGGGATAGTTTTTATAAGTTCCTACTAAAAGGAACCCACATTAAGGGGGTTTGAATGGAGAATCCTTTGGTTCTAGAGCATCATCCCTATAGTCATCATACTAGATGATCATTTGCTTTTTAGAGGCTTAATCTGGCCCAAGCAATAACATCTTTGCATGTGATATGTGCGTGTACTGGCTGTTTTTACTTCCCCTGAGCAATGGTTTTGTTCATCCATTATTGCATCATATTCCTCTTCCTTGTACTATTTTATTCTCGTTTTGTCACAGTTTGGAACTCCTTGGGCGGATGGAACTGCATCCATTTCACAGTGTGTTATTAACCCTGGTGAAACTTTTACTTATAGATTCACAGTTGATAAGGTAAAACCCCACTCTCTCTCTCACTCACTGTATAATTTTTTTATTAATATTCTGAACGCTTTTATATATTGTGCCCAATCGAGTGTATTGTCTCGTCAGATTCCAATTCTCACGACCAAGTTTGTGTTTTCTACGGTGTAATGCATCTATTTTCTGCGTCAGAACAAACAAGATTATCTAATATATTTTTCCTCAATTTGATATTTCAGTGATGCAACCAACATGCTTATTTTCATACTTAAATTTACTTCTTTTCTTGCCACATTTTTATATTTTTAGTGCTAAGCAGAGGCAGTAAGATGTTGGTCTGGCGGGTTTAGATGGATTATTTTGGGCTGTGATCGATCAAACAGAGTGACACATAATTTTAATTTATTTTAAATAAAAATATTATTTAATTATTTTTAATAATATTTTTCATATGAAATTTTTATGGGTTAACATATCATATTGATATAAAAATGTTAATCTTTTCAAGTTTGAATTATTAATAAATTATTGGATAAAATTTTCTTGTGGAACTCTATTCTGTCACTTCAAATTCAAATTAATAAATTCATTGTATTGTTCTTTTAAATTTTATCCTCTATAAAATAAAGGACATTGTTGTGACTTGAGTTGATCAAAGACACCATTATTTCCACTTTCTTCTCCCTTATTTTTATGCCATTATCTGAAAAAGAGGGTTTTCCATTCACAGTAGGCTTTCTTTCTTTCAAAAAAAAAAAAAAAAAAGAAGTGTAAATCAATATTGTTTATAGTGTATACCATAATATATCTAGATGAAACAAGAAATGTTGTCTACAAATGAATTATGGTTTGTTATTGAGGTATTCAATTTTAAATAAGTAAAATTTTGAAAAATTATATTTTTTATGATGTTATTTTCTTTTGTGAATTTTAACCTTATTATTTGATTCATATTTTTTTTTGAAAAAATATATTGGAATCATATTTAATTTATTCACTAATTTTAGAAAGTATATTATAAATACTATTTTATTCTTAATTTATTAAGATAATTAATTATATCCTTTTAAATAAATATTTAAAAAATAACTATATAATAATTTAAAAATATCTCGTAATTTCTTTAAAAAGATTTGAGCTTATTAACCTTCTTTTCAATAAGTTGGACTTTATTTTATTTGATTCATATATTTTTAGTCTGAAAAATATACTAAACTCACTTATTTCTAAAAAGTATGTTATAAAATATAATTTTTATTATTAATAAATTAATATGAAATAAATATATTTTATTAAATAAATATTTAAAATAAATTTTAAAATCTCAGAATTTCTCTTAGAAATATCAGCTTATTAATATTATTTTTTAATAAATTACTTTTTCTACATTGAAAAAATTGAGCGATTAAAAGGGAAACTAAATTCTTTTTAATGCTATACTTTCTTGTAATAAAATAAAAGAAATTATACTTCTAAAAAATTGAACTTTTTAGTTAACTTCCTTTAAAATAAACAAATCTAGATTTGTGATTTCCATAATGTGTTTATAGGTTTTATTTATTATGGTTTGAGGTATAAATGATACAGTGTGAATAATAACAATCAATACTAGCTAGATATATATTCACGGAGGAAGTTTATTTATGGAGCAGCCAGGAACATATTTTTACCATGGACATTACGGCATGCAAAGGTCAGCAGGTCTGTATGGGTCACTGATAGTTGACGTGGCAGAGGGAGAACAGGAACCATTCCACTATGATGATGAGTTTAACCTATTATTGAGTGATTGGTGGCACGAAAGTGTTCATCACCAGGAAGTTGGACTCTCCTCTGTTCCATTTCGTTGGATTGGTGAACCCCAGGTCATTTTTTCATATTCTCTCATGATTCTTCCCATAGGAAAAATATTTTACAAAATCACTATATAAAACGTGATTCTTGCCATAAAAGAACTGTTTCCAAATTACACTATACTGCCTAACTTTTTCTTTGATAGGACACTTTGCAACCTAACCTTATCACTGGTACTTCAATCAAAATTTGATATTTTCAACTCGAAGTAGTTGTTTTATCTTTTTTTCTCATTGTTTCTTGAATCTTGATGTCAATACTTGTTAAAACAGGATCAGACAATAAATTCGTTAGTTAACTAATTTTCAATTCGACTAATTCAAACATTTTGATTTAAATAAATATATTATTTTTAAATATTAAACATCATATAAATATTATAATTTTTAAAATTTTATTATAAAGTGACATAATTTTATTTGAATTGATTCAATTCAATTCATTGATAATTGATTTTTTTTCTAACTTTGAAAGCTTTTTATTTTTTTTTCTTTCAATCAAATCAATTAATTAATCGATTTTTAATTTTATTAATAAATTGATCGATTTGATTTTATAAAAAAAAAATTAAAGAAAGGAAGTGAGGAAAGCAGCAAACATGTACAGCTGTTTTTATATATAATTAATAGATCATTTCCCTCTTTGTTAGTCTTTTCTTTTCCTTTTTCTTTTGGAACTCATAATCTGCTCTATTTTCAGTCCCTGCTCATCAACGGAAGAGGGCAATATAATTGTTCTCTAGCAGGGAATGTAGGCGAAAAGTGCAGCTTGAAAGGAAGTGAACAATATGCACCCTACATCTTGCATGTGCACCCAAACAAGACCTATAGGCTAAGGATTGCCAGTACCACTGCCCTAGCTTCACTCAACTTGGCCATTGGGGTAAGTATACTGACTATATATTATGTCCTATAAAAATAATAACAATAACAATGCAACTTAGAATATGCTAACTTAAAGTTGACAAAATCATGATCATACCTTGGAATATACTCCAAAAGAAAGTTCCTATTCTCACCGAGAAAGTTGACAAGTTGTGAAAGGGTTGTGTTGATAGTGATTTGTAGGGATGCAAAGATGTTCTAGTTTTTAGCATAAGTGAAGAAAGGAATAGAAGGAGAATAATTGTAGAAGAGAATAGTGATTTGTAGGACGTAAAGATATAGGAGGAGAATAATTGTGCCATTTGATACATTGAACAATAAAGTTAATAGAGTCTCATACACTATTTTTAAAATTGAATCGGTCGGTAAATTAATTAATTGACTATTTTTTTTGAATCGATTAGTTTAATTGATTTGATCAATTTAATTTAATTAATTCAAAAAAATTAAAATATTATTTAAATAATTCTAAAATTAAAAAAATGAATATATTTGTAATCTTTAAAAGTAAAAAAATAATTGTAAAAATTAATCTGAAAGTAATCAAATTGATTGATAATCTCATTTTTATTTTATTAATTCAATCAATTAATTTCAACCAAATTTCAAAATATTGTTATCGTGCTTGGTTGAAAAAGACAAATGAATTTCGCCAAAGAAAAATTTTTTAAAAAAAAAGATAAAGAAATGTGAAACAGCTGAGAACCATGTATTATTCGTCAGTGGAATGACCGTCATGTGTTTGAGGTAGTCAGCTTCTCTAATGAAGTGAACATAAGTGCATTCCATTTATTGCTAGGATTAAATATATAAATACTTGTGGATTAGTTTACATAGAATATATAAGGCAGCAAAGTGTCCAAATCTGAAAATTTCAAATTGTCAAAAACTTCAAAAAAAAAAACATTAATTTCTGAATTTCTATGAAATTTTCTAATACGTTAATTTGGTGAAATCACTAAAACTAATATAATATCATCTTATTATATGAAGCAGGATTAGAAGTAAAAATTTTGGTACGATATAAACTTGTTCGAAAAGAAAATTTAAATTCAATTCAATTCAAAAAAATTTAAAATAATTTAAATTTATTTAAATTAAAATAATATTTTTACTTAAAAAATGAAAATTATGTATCTTAAATCGAGTTAACATCTAAAAACAGCATGATATTTTTGTTATTTATGTACCTTGACTCTATCTAATTATAATTTAAAATGATCTTATTCAAATTTAATAAAAAAAAGTGACTTAAAATGAATTTTTTAAAATTAATCCAATCTAAACCCGTATGATCCTTTTTATTTGTCACTTTCAGTCAAAATTTATCATTACAATTCAAATTTTGATATGATAATAAGTAACAAGTACAAATAGTCCGTGAAAAATCCAAATTCGTCATTTCAAATACCTTTTTTTAAGAAGAAAGAGAAAAGAAATAAGTCTCTAAATCCCATAATAAAAATTGTAATAATCCGTGAAAAATCCAAATTCGTCATTTCAAATACTTTTTTTAAGAAGAAAGAGAATATGTCCCACAATAAAAATTGTAATTTTGTCTTTATTTTTCATCTTTATTTTATTTTCTCTTATTTTATCTTATTCTAAACAAAAGGTAAATATAACTCAGTTAGGTTAGGCTTGGTGGACAAAGCACATGGCATATTTGATAAATACATTGAAAATTTTATCAACTAAAGAGTCAAATAAGTCTCTCAACTTATAAGGAAGTATCAAATAAAGATAAAATCAATTTCTTCATCAAAATTATTCTCTAATCTTGTACTATTTTTATCAAAATTACCTTCGATTTTATATTATTTCTCGTAAAAGTCCAAAACGCTGATTGAAAAAAGTTTGTGTTATAAATGTAATTTAATAATTATAAAATCAATTTTTAAGAGAGAAAATTAAAAAATTAAAAAATTAATATTAAAAAATACATAACGGTAAAAAAAACACATTTAAAAGAACTGAATTCAGCTGTATTTCAATAAAAACAAAATTTTCCTCAAATCCATAAGTCTTTACATCTATTTAAAGAATCATAAATTATGAAATCCTCAAAACACAACTTCATTTCAACTATAAAATTTAAATCAAAGTCGATTGATTGAAAACTGTAAAAGAGATATTTTTGTGGAGTAATAATTTTACTTGTTCATCTAATTATATTCAATTGCTTGAGTTATTTGGGATAACTCATTTTTGAAATTGTGTAAATTTATGATGACGGAGAGTAAAATACAAATATTTTAAATGATATAATAGTTTTTTCTTCGAAATACTATTATTTTTTTCTTAATTTATTTTTTAGTGCTCTTAAAGCTCTTTTAAATGTGTATAATTATATATTTTTTATATTTATTAATTTTTAGTATAAAAATTTTATTTATAATATAATCAATTATATTTTAAAAAAATAAAAAATATTTAATTTGCTAGCAATTCCCATGGGCAAAGAGTCATTGCAAAGATAAGGACAAATTTTTTTTTTTTCTCATTATAAGAGTGAGACAAAAGATAATGAATAGCTTTTGTCTACTCACTTGTATAAAATTAAAAATGATTTTAATAAAATAATATAAAATATAAAATAATTTGGATAAAAAAATTTATTTATTTTTATTTACCACTCCAATAGCGGTTGAGATTTATTTGGCCCTTTTAGCCAATTTTTATCAAAAGTCATGAAATTCTGACTAGCTAGTTTCGGTCTGATCATTGAATGGTCAGTGGCAGCAAAATTGGTGCCTGGCACATGGTCCTGAAAGGTTGCAGATAGGATAAATATTTAGTCCTCTAGCTAATGATGTGCTTTTCTGAACTTCTCGCGGGTTGCCCTTTTATGGTGGCAACTATTTCCCATAGTTATTGTTGTAAAACATAAAATAATCTGTTGATTTTCTCACATAATTACAGGTGATGGTATTGGTAGGCTACTAATTCGAGGTTGAATACAAATTTAACAACTCAGACTCTAATTCTATTTTTCTGCTGTATGAATTAATTTTTAATTAAATGCTGATTAAATAAATATTTTATATAATCACATGTTATATATTACACAAAAATAAAAATGTAAGGAAATGGAAAAATGAAAAACTGTCTTATGAAGAAACTATATTTTATGAAATATAGGTAAAAATACATAAAAAATATAAAAATTTTAAAATATAAAAATGTATTTGCAATGTAAAAACATCACTCAATTAAAGTTTTTGTGCATTATATATTACATGGTGTCAATGATTAATTAGTTCAACAGTAAAAGGCACTGATTGGGGTTAAAACCCAAAATAGTCAACAAATGTAATGTTAATATTATATATTTTAAATAAAACAAAGTATGGTTTACACTATTTACTAAGGATCATATTTAAATATTTAGAATAGAAAAATATAAATATAAAGTTAATGAAAATATATAAATAAATATAGAAAATAAATTTAAAATAATATAAATATGATTTTTAAACAAGAAAAAGGCAAACACATCATTGACTCAATAAAAATAAGAAAACAATAAAAGAATAATCATAGTTGTAGTGAGGGATTACACTTACAGTAAAATAGTAAGTAAAGCAATGTATAGTTTTTTTATGTCAAATATAAAATTTATTCATTTAAATATTTATTTTTATATTTTTTCATTTAATTTTTATATTTAATTGATTTTGTGTTTTTTAAAAAATTAATAAGTCAAACATAACTATTAGATCACGTTTGATTTTATATTTTAAATATAAATTTCTTTTAACTTTATTTATAAAAAGTTTTTTATTTTTTATGTATTTGTATGTGTTATTAAATAAATTTTATATTAAAAGAGGGTCAAATAGTATCTAAATACTAAAGCTTCTCGCTCCACTCATATTTTTGGTGGTTCTCCAGTTCACTTGTGGAACACAGTGACCAGTGGGCCAGTACCCCACTGAAGTAGCGGTTGGACCAATACTGGCCACATTGCATGAAAATCTGATTTCTTAGCTTGTGATTGGGAGAGGATAAAATAAGGGGGAGAGGAAAATAAGAGGGGAATATTGTTTTTCCTTGATTGGGAAGGGGAGGAAAATAGAGGGGGGATGAAAAATAACTCATATTTTCTCCTCTCCCTTTTCTCTCCAAAATGGAGAGAAAATATTGAAGGAAGAGAGGATTTTGAAAAAATTATCATCCTACCCCTGGACATTATATAAAATTACAGAATCTGAGTAAAAATCGAACCAAATTGAAAAACTCACCGAACCGATCTGGTTCGGTTCGGTTCGGTTTGATCCTTTAATAAAATTGCTTTATATAATTATACTATTTAAAAAATTCAGTTTTAGGTTTTTGGTTCGGTTTTTTATATAGAAAACAAAAAAATTTGAATTAACTGAAGTAATTAATAAATCAAACTCATTTAAATCGAATCAAATTTAAAATACATGTAATTAAATTGAAACAATCCGAACCGAACCTATCGAACCAAAGTTGCTTAATTTGTTCTCATTTTCACTCGAAAATTTTAGGTTAATATTTCAAAATTTAAAAAATATATTTAAAAATATTTTTGTTACATTTTAATATTTAAAAAATATAAACCAATCTATAAATATATTTTTTTACCATTTCAAA
>CATIWR010366338.1:0-15734 GCA_949677035.1 Omphalea diandra
TATATATATATATATATATATATATATATATATATATATGGTAAATCTATTTAGATAGAATCTATCTAGATGGAATCCATTAATAAGGCAATTAATAGTTGTTAACATTACATTAATTGATGATTAACTAAATAAAAAGTCCTTATTATCCTTCATTTTTTTCAGCGGTTTCTTCATCTCCAAAATCGTGAAAATATCATTTACAATTCCTTCATGATACTAAATATTGGTCATTTCCAATGCAAAAATACAATAAGCTATTAAGTATCTTTAATTCTTATAGGAATGGTGATCAAAGAAAAAAAGTTCCAATGATAATGAGCAAGTAAGAGTAGTTATTTTCCTCTCAAACATATGATGAAACTCACCTATGGTAACTCTTTCCTGAGGCAAATAGATAAGCAACTGTTAATATCCATTATAACAAATTAACAATCTTTGATTTGCATGTGAAAGATTAGAATAAATTACAATAGCTTCAAATAAAATATTATTCAAAACCTTTAGCAATTTCACTCTTTAACATAAGCAAAAGAAATCATATCAAGTTCATTGTTTGAAAATGGGGAATGAGAATGAAAAAAATTATGATCAATATAGAGCTGATGTGATGGAAGAAATTTTTAGTTTTGAAGAAAAATGATAGTTTGTTTGATGCATATTCATAACGTGAAGATAAATATATTGTAGTAGAGGAAACTCTAATAATGATATAAAAGAAGAGTCTACCAACCATGTAGAAGCATATAACGGTTTTAATGTTGAAGAAGGACCTCAATCGTGCATCATCTTTAGCAACATTAAAAGTCCAATGAAAGCGTATCAAGATCATGTAAGGTTTTTAGTAGGGGTGTCAAAATGGGTTGGCGAGTCGTGTTCATGTCGTATTAATCCATTCAGGTGACACAATTTGGTTTAACATGAACACGACCCATTTATTAATCATGTCAGGATATCTCAACCTTGACATGAAATTTAAATGGGTTAGATGTACACAGTACATGTAACACATTTATTTAATTAGTTCGTATATGGGTCACATAACTTCACATAAACCCATTTAACCTACATAAATTATAACCTAAAAAATCTTATATTTTTACTCAAATCAATTGAAATATTATCCATAATCACATGAAAGCAAATATTAATAAAAAATCTATATAGAAAGTAATACAACACTAAAGTTTAAATATTCCTACAAATAAATACAACACAAAATTTCAAATAAATATAATCTAAATTGCTCTCAATAAATATAAATTTATAAAACTATATCTATATATCTTATACAAATAATCATTTTTGAACTTGATATTATACATAAATTATACATATTATAAATAAATTGTGTCATGTTGACACGACATAAAATTAAACGGGTTGTAGCGGGTTAGTGTGTTAACCCGTTATGCGACCCATTTCATACCATGTCATAAATGGTTCAACCCATTTATGCCACGAACCCATTTAAGCTCAACCCTAATCTATTAATTTTACATGTTTAGCAAATCGTGTTCGCCTGCCATGACCCATTTTGACACCTCTAGTTTTTAGGTTTTAGTGTTGCCAAGTGATCAACTCATATATTATATGGTAAAGATTACAGGTAAATTACAATCTTTTGTTATAAGGGCATAAAAGTATACTATGAAAAGGCTTCAAAGAGGATTAATTATCCAACAATTGTAAATACAATTAAGAGATATAATGGAGTTTGGTAGATTTTAAATATAAGCTATTTTGATGCCTGTTCATAGGCATTTAACTATTAGTATGAAGAGACAATTGGAAGCTACTGATATTATAGGTATCAGGCCTTGTAACAATGTTATAATGCTAGAAGTTTAAGCTGGTTGGCCAGAGAATTTGGGATGTTTGCCTAAAGATCATAAAAATTTCATTGAGAGTAGGAAAAGGTTGAGAATAGGTGATGGAGATGTAGAGACAATTTGCAAGTTGTTTGTCATGATGTAATAAAAGGACAAAACTTTTTTTATTTGAAGGATATGGATGATGAATGTAGGCTAAGTAATGTGTTATGGATTAATTTTTGTTGAAGAACTACATATGAAGAATTCCACGATGTTGTGAGCTACAATACAACTTACATTGTTAACAGATATAGAATGCCTTTTATGGCAATTATAGGCATCAACCACTATGACCAATCAATTTTATTAGGTTATGTCCTAGTTATACATAAGGACACAATTCAAATGGCTTTTCATAAATTTGATTGAAGCGATGGGAAACGTTCATCCCACTACCATTTTAATTGATCAATGCAAAAGTATTAAGGCAACAATCAGGGAAGTTATTATTAACACTATTCATCGATATTGCTTATGGCACATTCTCTACAAACTACCTAAGAAGTTTAAAAATGCTATTGAATTTGACTTGGCTATTATTGATTTCAAAGCTTTAGTTTATGAGAACTTGACTAGTGAAATGTTAAAGATGAATTAGAATGATTTCTTAAATAAAGTGTTGACTTGAATGGGATGGATGGCTAAAGGACCATTTTAGTGAAAGGAAAAGTTGGGAACTAACTTATTTGCATCATGCATTTTGGGCTCGTATGGTTTCTATTAAAAAAAGTAAAGGAATGCATGCTTATCTTGATGGTTATGTTCATTCTATAAGTACAATAAAGCAATTTGTTGAGTAGTATGAGATAGCAATGAGTAATAAAATTCAAAAAGAGTTCATAGTTGATTGTGATTTAAAAAGTAAAGTGCTTAAATGTGTATCATAATTTAAGGGAAAGAAGTGATTATTTAAGCTGCAATTAGATGAAATTAAGCACATGTAGATTTTGTATATGATGTTGAGTTTACAGAAAATAGTCAACATTTACATTGCAATTGTAAGAAATTTGAAATTAAAGGAATAACTTGCTATCATATATTCAAAGTGATGTCTGTGAAAGACTTGAAAGTGATCAATGAAAAATATCTATTATGAAGGTGGAGAAAGGATATTTTTATGCCATTATTCGAAGATTTTCTTTGTTAGAGTTTATCTGCACATGACCGAAGAGTATAAGAAATTCCAATTAGTGGACCTTTCTTTTAGGAATGCACTTATTTGGCTATAGGCACTGCATGAAAGATGGATCGCATAACAACATGATTGCGTTGGATCCATATGTTATTCACAGTCATGATAGGCTAAGAATTAGTCATTATAAATCATAACGAAAGTCAATCAGCTAAGTAGTTCTAGTAGAAGTAAAAGAGATTCAAATGCCATGGATTATAGAGGACGATGAGGGCATGGAGAATGTGGAGGGTGTGGATAATATGAAGGGCGTGGAGAACATAAATGATATGGAAGACATAATTGAAGACATAATCATGATGAGTTACATTTACCTTTTAATAATTCATGCTAAATGAATTTTATTGTCTATTACTTTATTTAAATCTAATTATTTATTCATTTGATTGTTTCACATATCAATGGTCAAGAGCTAAATAGTATAGATTTGAATTCCCTCCTAGTTGAAACTCAAAGTAGCAAAGTGAATTAGACTAGTAGTTTATGCACTAGAAGATTTTAGATAGTTTACCTCTTATTCTCACTATATAAAGGGAGTAATTCATGCCAATTGGATGACATCAACATATTTGACTTCTACTATTAGTGTATGATTATAAAGACCAATTCCAAGTAGTTGTTAATATATCATTCTACAAATTGGCACGTTGTACTGATTATGTTTATTATTACAAGTAATAAACCAAATCATATAACACAAGGGATAAAAGTAGTAGATTTGAATCTAATTATGTCGAAAAAAGATATGATTATTATTTTCTTGTTATCTTTCCTACTGATTCAATTTCTGATTATATGTAGCAACATACTTGTCTCCCTATTATTAGCATGTAACAAATAAGACCAATTCTTGGCAGTTGATGATACTTATACTAATTATAGAATTAACACTTTGTACCTATTATTGTTAGTAGCAGTAACAACTTATCCGTATAACAGAAGATTAATAAGGAGCAATATGACTTAAAATAGATGTAAAATTATAAATCAAGTATGATATTATAAATAAAGTGTATACAAACAAAAAAGTCTTAAATACAATTGCAAAATCTAGTAAGTAAACTACATGTCTAATTTAAGGACAACTTAATTATTTGACATAACTAATTAAAAATAGAAAAAAATTTAATTATCTTTAGACTACAATTATGTTGACACCATCATGCTGATTGGCAAATAAAATGTTGACTTTTTGCTTATTGAGAACGTGAATGAGCATTCATCTTCTTACTTAATGTCGAAATCCTTTACAACTTTGCTCCAACCATCTTGAAGTTGACATATGATATTTTTTCTTCTATTCTTTTTGTCACTAGAAAGAATCTCTCGATATGCATAAAAGAATTCATATGCAAAAGCATGTCAATGTGCTTTGATTTTGATCTTTTTGTTTTGCGATCTAATTAGATCACATGCTAAAGTTGCAGGATCAACCCACCAAAATAGAAAAAAAAAATCAGTTATCCTATAGTTATAGATAAACTAAGACTAATTAATTCATAGTTTAGATTACTAAATGATGCTTGTATTTGGCACTTTTATAGGCAATTAAGAAACTAAAATAGTCAACCCTGAGCTGGTGGCTAGTAACAAAAATGTTATTGAAAATATTTAAATATGGATATGGTCACAATAATGCTAAATGCATTCATAATTGTTGAATTAAAGTACCTTCTATTGAAAGAGTATTGCTCAATGGATTTCAACATCCATTCCATGTGCATCTTTAATAGTGAAGGCTAAAGAAAACTAAGGATTATAATCAAAATGGAGTTTGTAATGTACTTTCACATTGCAATACTCATAGAAATTCTCCAATCGTTTAATCAAAGCATAAGATAGACAAGCTTTGATAATAACAGTCTAAGATTGGCCATTCAGAATTACAAGTTTAACCACTTTTCATTGTCATTCATTGTTGCACGTGATATCCTTGAAGGAATTTACTTGAAATTCCATAATTTAAATCATTACCAACATGGTGATAGAATTGAAAATTTGTAAGAAATAGTAAGACATCATCATGAATATAAAAAGAATAAGGCTATTCAAAATGAGCAATCATCTATCAAACTGAATAAAGATCCTAATCATTAAAAGAACAATAGGACATGGTTTTAGAAGTGAAAGTAATCCTGTAATCGAATTCATTCAAGAAAGAACCATAAATAATTAAAAGCCAAACTTTTATACTTTCTACAACAACTTAAGCCTAGTGCTAAACACTCAAAACTAAGCCAAACAAGGATTTTTAGAGGTAAACAAGGATATAGATTTAGAATTATAGTCATCTATCCAATTAAATGAAGTTATCTATCACATTAAATAAAGACCTAAGTCATTAAAAGAGAAACAAGAAATGGTTTTAGAAGTGAAAGTAATCATGTAGTCTAATGCATTCGAGAAAGAACCATAAACAGTCAAAATTAAGCAAAACATTTATACTTTCTACTATAAATTAAGCCTAATGACAAACACTCAAAACTAAGCCAAACAAGGATTTTTAGAAGTAAACAAGGATATACATTTAGAATTAGTAGTCATCTATCAAATTGAATAAAGATCAAAGTCATGATAAAAGCAACAAGACATGGTTCTAGAAGTGATAACAATTATGCAATCCCATGAATTCGAGGAATTAATGAACCAATAGAGAAATTACAATTAACGTATATCATTCATTTTGAAGGTGTAGATTGCATACTATCTAGAAAGATTAACAGTAAATTTTTATGTAAAAAATCTTCCTTAAAATACAAAATCACCGTAACCAAAATATATGAATAAAAAAAAACTAGCCCAATCTTTAAAGTAACTATTTTTTATTGTCACTACACACTAAAAATTATTGGTTATGGTTTGATGCAGATTGGTTCGATGACAAAGCAAATAATAAAGAAGTGGCGTGGATTTAGAATGACCAAGTAAACAATGAAGGGTTTCTAAACCCAGTTGAGCCAAATAAAATGAAATAGGAAAAGATTAGCCATTTGGTATTTTGTAGGACCAAACTTTTAAAACGTAGCAATAATTACAAGTAGCCATTCAGAATTCTATAGAGCAAAATTTTTGGTAGATGTCATATTCTTTTGAATAGATGGCTACAACAAATATTTTATGGAGTCTTAGAAATTGTTCATCTCTTAGGAAATTGCATAAATAAATGTCACTAGGATATTAAATGTCCTTATATAGCTTCTTTTTTCCATTTTGTGAAACATTCTAAACTTGCAACTTTTATACTTAGTATATTGACATAGAATGCTATTTAGTTTTAACATTTATATACAATATTCAAATTGCCTTTCAAAAAACAAAAACATAATGGACCAATCAGATAGCAAATAAATTTGAAAATTATATTGAAATGAATGTGCAAATTTTAAAGACATTAATCACAATTGAAAAATAAAAAAGCATCTTTAATACCAAAGACAATATAATTAGAGTTTCTAGTAATATGAATACAATACAATTAAAGGTAATAGAAATTGAGTTTCTAGTAATATGAATATAATACAACTAAAAGCAATACAATTTGAGTTTCTAATAATATGGATACAATAGAATTAATAGTAATACAATTTGAGTTTCCAAGGTTATTAACATGCAAGCATCCATCCAAAGATTTTAATGTCTACAGGAAAGCCATGTTGCAAATCTCAAATTACATCAAGAAGAAGATTGAGCCTATAATCTTACAAGTGTCCATAGAAGCTTCCATATTGCTTGTACTAAATTTGTAGTAGAAGTTGAGCCATTATGAAATGCAAAACATAAAATAAGTAATTAAATAATAAACTAAAAATAAATTAAGCAAAAAAATTATCATACCATAATAATAAAAATAAAATAAAATAAACCTAATAACAAATAATTTAAAATAACAAAACTAAAAGAAATTATTGGTTCCAATTCACCAAACAAATCAATAAGAAAAATCAACCATAATTCACCAAAAAATCAACTGAAATTCATAAAAAAAAAAAAAGCAAACCATGAAAATCATCCATAATTCACAAAAAGAATCAATTAAAATTCACTAAAAAACCAAAAAAAAAAATTATTCTAATGATCCAAACTTTTACATCACTTAAAATTTTTCATTCAATGTATATCACAATTGATGGATAGAACATATGTTGAAGTCTCCACTGTTAAATAGGTGAAAGTGCATTTATTACCTAGTTGTATACTAAACTCTTTCGTAATAGTACTTAACCTTTCTGTAATCGACACATGATATTTTTCTTATGATTCTTAGCACGAGATATAATTTGGTGATATTCATATAAAACTTTATAAGCTAGAGCATTGGGACTTGCCTTGATTATTATTTTCTTATTACCTTCTCTAATAAATTCAATTGTTAAAGTTGTAGGAGCAACCATTAAACACATATTATAAAGTAACAATTTTATCATTTATTATTATAACATTAAAAAAGTTTAAAAAATATTACTAAAAAATTTTTAATTTCCTTTATGTTGCAGACAGTTGAAAAACTCCAATAGTTCAGTCTTTATGTCACCTGTTGAGCATATTCATTTCTTTGATGTTGATCATGCTATAGATATAAAATTTCCACATCATTGTCTTTTAAAATTCTAATTTTAAAAGAATAGTAAGGGATGTAAGTGAAGATACACTTATAATCCTCCGCACATTGTAAAAATAAAAAATTTCATTTAGCCCAATCATATGAGAATTTCCAAGTCCCATTTGAACTCTTATAGTCCATGAATCTGTATTCGACATAATGAGATTGAAATATGCTTCTCTTTCTCCTTCCTTCATTGTAAGGTATAATTACTTAGAAGGGATGAACCGAAAAGAAAATATATAAAATGGAGAAAATTAGATTAGCATGTTGAATCTTAATAGTAAAACAAAAAAATCATCACGAAAACACAAAATCTTTAACTAGAAAAACTTATAAGCATGTTAAATATAAAATCATTGTCGATGACCTTAGTAGAAAATCTATTAGACATTTGTGATTAGGATTATGATTGGAAAATGTTGAAGATAGTTTTTTTTCCTTATCGGGTTGTGTTATATTGGTAGGATTATTATGTTTAGAACATAAGATTAAAGCGAAAGGTCGAAAGCAATAATGTTTTGCGTTGATGATTCGTGTTGGTGGTAGATGTCTTAGAACTACTAATTCATAAGTGTGTTTTTATTTTCCTTTACATGCACATTTTTTGTTGATGATTAATGTTGGTAGCTCTTGGAACTATCAATTCATAAGTATACATTTATTGCTCTGTATGCACGTATAGTGCATTTAATTAATTGTCTTCTCCTATAGTAATCACTACGCAATAATATCATGCGCCTCAACCAATTTAAGCATTTATAAGCTTGTCCTTGATATCAGCTTCAAGCTTTAATCATATCATTATAATTTTGATGATCATACATAATTATATAGTTTTTCCAATATCCTATATAATTATGTATGATCACCAAGAAAATTATAGTGATTTGATTAAGGCTCAAAGCCGATATCAAGGACCAGATTTATGGATGCTTACACAAGTTGAGGCATATGAAATTGTTGTGTAGTCTTACTATAGGACAAGACAATTAATTAAATGTACTTATATTTCCAAAGATACATGCATGTAAAGTAATAAATGTACACTTATAAACTAATAGTTCCAAGAGCCACTAACATTAATCATCAATAAAAAATGTGCATGCAAAGAAACAATACACACTTATGAATTGGTA
Organism: Omphalea diandra; assembly: GCA_949677035.1. Classification (NCBI taxonomy): domain Eukaryota; kingdom Viridiplantae; phylum Streptophyta; class Magnoliopsida; order Malpighiales; family Euphorbiaceae; genus Omphalea; species Omphalea diandra. The sequence continues at coordinate 8,806 of CATIWR010366338.1, forward strand.
GTTCTGAGACACCTACAATCAACATGAATCATCAATGCAAAATGTTACTCCTCTCAACCTTTCGTCTTCCATCTTATGTTCTAAACACAATCATCCTACCAATCTAAACATAACCTGAGAAGGAAAAAAAAGCCTTATTCAACCTTTACCAATCATAATCCTAAACACAATTTGTTGCTTCACCTTCTAAATCTATAACATAATGTCTAATAGATTTTCTATTAAGGTCACATATAGTGTTTTGATATTTAACACACTTGAAAGTTTTTCTAGTTAAGTTTTTTTTTTTTTTTTATGATTTTTTTGTTTTAATATTAAGATTCAACATGCCAATCTAATTTTCTTTGTTTTTTTTATATTTTCTTTTAAGTTCATCCCTTCAAAGTACTTTTACCATATAGTGAAGGAAGGAGAGATAGAAAGAGAAGCAAATTTTAATCTCACATGGAATTTGAGAGTTCAATTGGGACTTGGAAATTCCCATGAGATTGGATTGAAAGAATTTTTTTTCTTTTAACAATATGCATAAAGATTATAAGCTTATCTTCACTTATATCCTTTATAATTCTTTTAATGTTAGAATTCTGAAGGACAATGACATGTAAATTTTATATCCATTGCATGATCAAACTCAAAGAAAAGAATATGCTTAACATATTGTATGAAGACTAGATTATTGGAGTTTTTCAATTATTTGCAACACAAAAGAGTTTAAAAACCATTTGATAATCCTTTTTTAAAATTTTTAATATTATAATAATAAAGCAATAAATTTGTTTAATTGTTGCTTCATAATATATGACTAAAGGTTATGCTTATAGCTTCAACAATTGTATTCATTAGAGAAGTTAATAAGAAAAAATTAATCAAGGCAAGTCTTAATGATCCAACTTATGAAATTTTGTATGAATATCGCTATGCTAAGAAGAAGAAGAAGAAAAATATCATGTGTCGATTACAGAATGGTTAAAGTACTGTTGTCAAGGAGTTTAGTATACAGGTAGGTGACAAATGCACTTTCACATTTTCAATAGTGGAGACTTCAATGTATTTTCTATCCATTAAGCGTGATGTGCATTAAGTGAAAGATTTTAAGTGATGTAAAAGGATAAAACCTTAGAATAATTTTTTTTGGTTTGATTTTTTGCTGAATACTGGATGATTTTTCTAGGTTGCATTTTTTGGGGAATTTTAATTATTTATTGATGAATTATGGTTGATTTTTCTTATTGATTTTTTTAGTGAACTGAGGACAATAATTTCTTTTAGTCTTGCAATTCTAAATTGTTTATTTCTATTTTGGTTAATTTTATTTCTATTATTATGGTCTATTGGACTAGGTTGGTCAAACCTACGATAAAACTTTATTGTAATCACAACAACATAGAATGAAAAACTCTAATCATCTTCTTTAAGTATGGTGATTACGAAAATAAATTTTACATTTCATTAGAGGTTGCATGAAATCAATATTCAAGGTGCACTCATAAATCACACTCGCTACAAGTACATAGTGATCGCTATCTCAACCAAAGCTTGGCACAGTTTGGACAGTTGAGTTCACGGTATTGATCACACCACCCTTAGTGACTGTAACTATCAAAGTACTTAGAGGGATTTAGGTAACCAACCAAATGAAGCCACATGTCTTATGAATTGCTAATGAAATAAAAATCGAAATAGTTTCCCTTCTTGTAGTGACCATAACCTTCCAAGTTACATCACTTAAAGATTTCAGTTGGATTTACGGTGGGTAGTAACACCAAGGTTCGCAATCATGACCATGGTAACACTCACAAGATAAGAATAACACTCGTAATCTTCACTTGCACCTAGAAGACTCAAATGGCTACATTTTTTGGATAAGCCAATGCAAAAATGACACTTGTACTAGTCATTAGACACAATTAAAGATCTCAATCATGAAAAAGCAAAATTCAAAGCAAAACATGAGTAGTGACTGCAAATTCCTTATTTCAATCATAATATTTGACTGACAAGTATTTAATGCTAGATTTTGCCACCAACTTTGGAGATTATGAGATATTTTATCTCTAACATCTCTTTGGTGGGAGTAACCTATAAATAGTCCATAAAATGGACATAAATGCAAGAGAATAACATTTACTAAAACTAAAACTCTTGTAAATTTATTTGTTAACTTTCTCTTTCATCTGTACTCTTTCTTGTTAAGTTATAAGAAGTTTGGTGTGAGCTTTAAACACCCTTCGAGATTGGGTTGCGAGTGAGCCAATAGAAAACTATTGTATAGTTTTGAGTGTTAGCCTTGAAAAACACATGTAAGGTTGTATGTGAATCTTTGTAAAACATAAGTTGTAAAGTTAGGTGTGAGCTTGAAAACACCATGAAGAATTACTAGAACACCCAATTAAAAGAATTGGAGAGTGGATGTAGGGGTAGTTAATACCCAAACCACTATAAATCTCTGTCTATTCTATTCTTCTTCTACTTCTTCTTACATTTGCTTGATTAACCCTTCTTCTAAAATTGACCCCTTTCTTAGTGCACAAGGGCTAACAAGTGATATCAAAGCTAATTCTCAAATAAAGCCTTAATTTAGTGAGAAAAGATCATGGCACAAGAAGAAATCCACACTCACTCAAGCCTTACTTTGATGGATCCGACTATACTCATTAGAAGTATAAAATGTAGATTTATTTAGATAATGATGTGATAGATTTATGAGATATTATAGCGAAGAAATAGATGCCTTTAACCAAATTAATAGGTGGTAGTGAAGAGTTAATTCTAAGAGAAGAATGGGTGAAAACACATAAAAAGTTAAATGGCGAGAACAAGAGAGCAATGACCATTCTCCTTAGCTCCCAATCAACAAAGGAAATTGGTAGAGTGCAACATTGCCTAACCACCCATGGAATATGGAAGGCCTTAAAGAACTACCATAAAGGCACTACACTAGTGAAATCAAGTAGATTAGAGATGTATATGATGAAATGAGAGCTTTTCATGATGAAAGAAAATGAAAGAATCACCAATATGATAAATAAACTCCTCTCCATTGTCACAAACATGAAGAATTTTAGAAGAATTCTCACAAACCATGAGGTAAATGCTAAAATTCTCAAATCTCTTGCTCTTGAAAAATTTAGTGTTAGAGTTTATAACATATAAGAATCTAATCTAGAAATTGGAAAGGTGCAAAAAAACGCCCTTATTAGCAAATTACTCACTCGTGAGCTAGCCTTAAACAAGGATGAGAGATGAAGAAAATGAGAAGGAAAGGAGACGAGAATGAAAAAATAGAAAATAAGACTCTTGCTCTCAAATCTTCAAATAAAGACAAAGAGGTAGAAGTTTTCTATAGTGATAGTGATGAGAGTAAGAAATAGGAAGAGGAGCTAGCAATGCGTTTAAAAAAAACCAAAGAGCTTATAAAGAGATGAAAAGATAAAAGAAACTTCAAAAGAACACCCCTAAACTTTAAAGAAAAAAAGAATGATGTGACTTGCTTTGAGTGTGAGAAGCAAGGACACATCAAATCCGAATGCCCCAAATTGAAGAAAAAGAAAAAGAAAAATTGGGATAAGGAAAGAAAAAGAGCTTTAAGGCTACTTGGGATGATAGCTTAAATGAGAAAGAAAAAGATGAAGAAGTTACCAACCTATGTTTTATGGCACAAAAGGACTTCTTAAATAAGGCAAGTACTTTTTCACATTCTCATCATGATTATGAGGACTTAGATGATATAGATGATGAGCTTTTCAAAGCTCTAACCTTGAGATGTGATAAATACAAATCTCAAATAAGAACTTATAAGAAAAGTGTTCAAAACTTGAGGATGAATTTAAAAATTTAAATGATCTTATAAGTGACTTGAGGAATTCTAATGAAAAACTCAAAAAATCTTTAGAAAATCTTTTCAAATCTTTATCTTCTCTCAATTCTCTTAGAAAATAAAATAACACTTTAAAAAGTGAAGCTATTGAGCTTAAGAATTCCATCTCAAGATTTCAAAAAGGGAAAGAGGCTTTGGATACTCTCATTGTATCTCAAAGACCAATATTAATGTGAGATGGTTTAGGCTTTAATGGAGCTTCCTTATCTACATCTTCTCCTCTTACATTTATTAGAGCATTTATAGCTCAAACTTCTAGTATTGAGGTTATTAGGAAGAAAAATGTTCCTAAAACTAAGCTACCTATGCCTAAAACAAAGGAAAGGCTTCCTAAGACTCAAGAGCTAAGCCTCAAAGAGAAAATCATGCATATAATTATATCAAGAGGCATGCTGAAAGACACATACAAAAACTTCTTTTCTATTCTTTATCACTCATAGACTTGCATGTACTCTCATAACCAAAGTATGAAAAGGCCTCATACTCATACTAAAGTTATGCATAGGAGAAAGACTTATAAGTCTAAACTCCAATGCCACTATTACATGAGGTATAGACATATTAATGTCTTTTGCTACATTAGAAAGACAAACCTCAAATTAGAGAATCCTTCTAAGCCTAGCCGCTAAGGACCCAAGTATGTTTGGGTACCTAAACAAAGGTAAATTGTTTTTGTGTTGTAGGAATGTTTCAAAACTACCTAAAAAGACAATGATTAGCATGTAGATAGTAGATTTTCAAAGCACATGATCAGAAATAGAAAGCTATTCACATCCATCAAAGAAAAAGGTAGTGGCAATGTCACAATTGAAAATAGTACTAAGGGTAAGGTAATTGGCATTGTAATTATTGGTAAGAAAGATTGTTCTCTTATTCATAATGTTCTTTCAGTTGAAGGATTAGAATATAATTTATTAGGTGCAAGTCAATTATATGACAAAGGTAATAAAATTACCTTTGACCCTATAGAATGTCAGGTTACCACTTTAGTGGATAATAAAGTAGTCTTTAAGGCTAAAAGGATAGGCCATACCTACTCAATTAACTTAGACAACTTGGCTAACCAATCATTTAAGTGTCTTATTTCTATTAATAATGAATCTTGGCTTTGGCATAAAAGACATGGACATTCTAGTATATAACTTTTATAAAGTTTATTAAAAGGAAAGCTAGTAAAGGGTCTTCCAAAAGCTTAAGTTCATAAAGGACAAGACATATGGGCCTTGCCAAATAGGGAAGCAACACCAAACATCCTTCAAAGCAAAAAAATGTTATACGTCCTTCTAGGTTTCTTCAACACATTCACATGGACTTAGTCAGAATCATTAGGAATGATAGTCTTGGTGAAAAGCATTATCCACTTGTCCTAGTTGATGATTACTCTAGATTCACTTAGGTATCCTTCCTTACTCATAAGAGTGATACTTTTAATGTTTTCAAAATTTTTGCTAAAAAAGTTCAAAATGAGAAAGGTTACTTCATTACTTTTATTAGAAGTGACCATGGAAAAGAATTTCAAAATGAATCTTTTGAAAATTATTATTTGGAGAATGGGACTTCTTATAATTTTTCAACTCCTAGAACACCATAATAAAATGGTGTTGTAGAAAGGAAGAATAAAACATTGATAGAAATCCAAGCTTTCATATCTTAGAGTATTAAATGCAAATGCTATATACTTAATAATAAGGAAATCCTTGGAAATTTTGTTTCAAAAAATGATGAGGGTATCTTTCTTGGTTATTCCACCACTAGCAAAGCCTATAGGGTGTTTAACAAAAAGACTATAGTGATTGTAGAGTCTATGAATATTGTTTTTGATGAGTCTAGCAAACTTGTTCTTAAAAAAGGTTCTTTTGTTGACAATCTTATAGGTGACTTTGAAAAGTTGGAACATGATCTTACTTCTAAGGATTAAACTTGAGGATAATGAACCAATATAAGAAGAAGTGCAAAAGCAACAATAACAAAAGGAGACATAAGCTCAAGAACTTCACAAGGATTAGAGATATTCCAATAATCACCTAAAAGATCTTATCATTGGTAAGACATCCAAAGGAGTAAGTACTAAAGCTTAATTACATGCTTTAGATAATAATCTTGCTTTTATTCCTCAAATTGAGCCAAAATATATTGATGAGGCTCTTGATGATGATATTTGGGGGATTTCTATACAAGAGAAACTCAACCAATTTGAGAGAAACAAATTTTCAGAACTTGTTTCTAGGCCTAAGGAAAACCTAGTTGTGGAATGCAAATTGGTGTTTAGGAATAAGTTAGATGAGCAAGGTTTCATAATAAGAAATTATGCAAGGTTAGTTGCTAGGGGAAACAACTAAGAGAAATGCATTGATTATGATAAAACCTTTTGTAACATCCCCAAACACGTTCATTGGCATTATCACATGAAAATATGCATAAGATAAATAATCATTTAGAAGCATCGTTGTAGCTGGGGACACTTGAACATATATGTAGTGTTTGTATAGTTGCATGACAAATTGTTTTATGTTGTGTGCATGTTATAGTATCATAAATAATGGTGTTTTAGAGCTTAACTAAAAGTATAAGGAGTATCTAGGAATTAGAAGATGGATGGAAGTGCTTAATGAGTGAAGAAGAGGGACTAAAAACAAAACTTTTAACTTTCAACCAATAGGAAACCAGCCCCAATCTTTTGACTTATTTAAGATAAAATACAGACTATTAGGGTCAGATTTTGAGGGAAAAACGTAGGGTATACCAGAAACAAGAGAGAGCAAAGGAAGAAGAAAGAAAGGAAGAGGAAGAAGAAGAAGAAGAAGAAGAAGAAGAAGAAGAAGAAGAAGAGAGGGACAAGAGTGAGCTGCCTAGGGTTTTTCAATTCTAGGACAGTAGGTAAGTAAATTTATCTTATTCTCAACTGGATTTAACATCTCATGACATGTTAATCATGCATGATTAGTGAGAATTATGGAGTAATTGAGGTAGATCTCTTAGATGAAAATTGTAATCCAAGAGAATAAGAGCTGATTCTGTTGGATTTTGCTGTTAGAGCAGAATTTTGCACCCA
>CATIWR010366341.1:0-64672 GCA_949677035.1 Omphalea diandra
TAGTGACATCATGTTTGCTCAACGAGAATCATGATTTTCTGAGATTAGCGATAAATACTGTGCGCAATGACATTATTGGGCGTAATGAAACTTTTCAATGCCTTGCATTGACTATGGTATGCAAGAGGGAATCTTTTCTAGCTTTCATGCTTGTTTGCTTTTTTATTTTATTTTTTTTAATTTTCAGACCACTCGAAAATCTTGCTGGAGAACAATTCTGACTTTGGCTGTTATATTACCCTCTTCCCATAACAAATAAGATAGTATCTGTTCTTAATTGTTTGTGAAAAAGGCCCTTTTGTAGCATGGGACATCATTATCTTATCTTTATGTCCTTAGACATGTATGAGAATAAATGTGGTCGTTGACAGCATGAGCCATATGTGTTTTACAACGAAATAGCCTTTCCTTTCTAATAGGTTCTATTCAATCATTGGTGAGTGTGATTTTTTCATCTGATAAACGATGGAGTTTGAATTTTTATACTTGAATGAAATTTGCCAAATAAAGGGCTAGAGAAATATTAAACGACTGAGAAGTCAATGTAACTGTAATGGTTAATGCCTTGCAGATTTGGAAACAGTTTACATTACTGATGTAATTTGACTTTTAACATCTTTTTCCCCCCACAGTTAAATGCTATTCGATGGTTATAAATGAAACATTGTTATGTGTGCCTTGCTTTTAATGGGTTTGATTTTGGTTATTAAACATTCTATTTCCCTACACCTTTAATTCTATTCCTCTTAATTGGAAGTTATACATATATTTGTATGATTGTTTTAATGCATGTGTATAGGATGCTCTAGATTATTTTTTCTCTAGGGCATCATAAATGTTTCAGTGAGTAAGAAACTTCCTTTGCTTCTTTTTGTGTTGTTTTAGCATTTTGTCTGTATTCTAGATTCAGAATTTTGATATTTCTGTCTTACTTGCTCAGAGGTTTTCATTTCATCTTTGTAGGTTGGGAATATTGGTGGGAGAGAATTCGCTGAATCTTTGGCACCAGATGTTCAAAAGTTACTCGTAAGTGATAACAAAACTTTGACGATTTAACTGGCTATATAAAAATAAATAAATTGATTTGAACCCCACTTCCTTTTTTTTCCTGTTCTGGTTTCAGATTTCTAGTAGCTGCAGGCCACTTGTGAGAAAAAAGGCTGCCTTATGTCTGTTGCGCTTGTACAGAAAAAATCCTGATGTTGTCAACATAGATGGCTGGTACGCTTTAATTGTATGTTGAACTGTTCTCCAAATTTACCTTTTTTCTTGTGTCGATAATATCTTTTTTGCCATATGTTTCAGGGCAGATCAGATGGCTCAACTGTTAGATGAACGTGATCTCGGTGTATTGACATCTTCTATGAGCCTACTTGTTGCCTTGGCATCAAATAACCATGAAGCATATTGGAATTGTCTCCCAAAATGTGTTAGGATATTGGAGCGACTTGCTAGGAATCAGGATATTCCTCAAGAATACACTTACTATGGAATTCCGTCTCCTTGGCTTCAAGTCTGTATTTTTTTCTCACTTATTGTGGTTTTTGCTTATATATTTTTTTATTTCTACCTTCTTTTCTTTTGGATAGAAAAATTCAACTCGATTGTGATATGCTCATGTTGTAAAAGATTTTATTAATGCTATTTTTTGGACACACAGGTTAAGACCATGAGGGCTCTTCAGTATTTTCCTACTATTGAAGATCCTAATATTAGGAGATCACTGTTTGAGGTTCATCTTTTCTTGATAAATTTATTTTGATACTTCCGCGGGGTTTTTGATCCTTACAAAAACTTGGTTTTCTGATTTCAGGTCCTACAGCGAATATTAATGGGAACTGATGTTGTAAAAAATGTAAATAAGAATAATGCAGCACATGCTGTTCTATTTGAAGCTCTTGCTCTTGTGAGTGAATTGCCCATTAAGCATTTTAGAATGTGAAATATGTTTTATGGAATGACTTCTGTCATGTTGTTCATGTTGTGTGATTTTGATTCATACAAGTTTGTAATATTGCTGAAATTAACGATAGAATTCTGATTCATTTTAAAAATTACTGATTTGCTTCCATAGTAGGCTTCATTTAATTTTCCAAGCATATAGAATTTGTGTTAAAGGGAAATCAAACATGATTATTTCTTGATGGAATTATCTGCATAATATGTTATTCTTTGATGGAATTATCTGCATAATATGTTATTCTTACTCTGTACATCTATGTTTATTTTGATGTTAGTCCCTCTGTCTTTCATTATTAAGAAAAGATAAAGTATTTTTAAGTAGCATGGACTTCTTCACTGGCTGATGGTAGTTGTGTCTAAAATCATTATCTTGAATTGTTTTCTCTAGTATGGATGGAAAATGTGATTACTTCAGTTGGGCCCTCTTTTTTGTTCGACAACTAGTCAACTAGAAGTTTAATTCATCAACAATAAACCTGTCCTTTTTTAGCTTTTTGAGGGGCTTGGTTTTTAATTTTCCTGTTGTAGGTCATGCATTTGGATGCTGAAAAAGAGATGATGTCTCAATGTGTTGCACTTCTTGGAAAATTTATTGCCGTGCGTGAACCAAATATCAGATATCTTGGCTTGGTAAGTTGTGGAATTATTTTGTCTTGCTGAAGTTGGACTTGCTATGGCGATATGATTGGATATTACATTGACTTATTATCATTGCTGCAGGAGAATATGAGTCGGATGTTGATGGTTACAGATGTGCAAGATATCATCAAAAGACACCAAGCTCAGATCATTACCTCACTGAAAGATCCTGACATCAGGTTGAATTTGACTTTGCTTAGTGTTTGAAAATGTTAAAAATTTCAAACATTGTTATGATATGATATTTAGTATAATTTTTATGACTAGTTCCATCTCTCTTATCTTTATGGATTTTCTTAACTCAAACCATATAGCATATCATCTTTTATTCTGAAGCTCCTGAATCTTTTCTGCCAATGACTGTTATGAGATGACATCTTAAACCTAAATCTGAATCAGATATATGCACTATATTGAACGTAACATGTTTGCAATGATAAGCCACTGAATATGAACCTTAAATGCCTGCTACAACATTTGAAGTTGAGGTCAAATATGTTTTCCAATTTCATGTATGTTGACATCAAATTTTTCCCTCAGCATTCGCCGGCGTGCTCTTGATTTACTCTATGGTATGTGTGATGTTTCAAATGCAAAGGACATAGTGGAAGAGCTCTTGCAGGTGCAAATGGATTTTTTATATCTTAGTTTGACATGAAAGTAATTGATATTTTGAGTTGGAAGTCTTTGAATTTTTATCACAATCCATGTAGAAAGTTCCTTTCTGAAATATGAAATGAGCATCTCGCTGATTTTAATCTTGTGGTCAGTATCTAAGCTCAGCAGATTTTGCAATGCGTGAAGAATTATCTCTTAAGGCTGCTATTCTTGCAGAGAAGTTTGCCCCTGATTTGTCTTGGTAAGAACACTTGTGCAAGATATAGTAAAATTTTGGAAATAGCAGTATTAAATTTCTTCAATAAACCAGGAGCTATCTTTTAAAACTGGTTGAGACTACCAGTTTAAAATGGTCACAGTTCTTATGGCCTTTTCTTGATTAATAAATGGAAGTGTGTATTAATGAAAAGCCAAAGGGGTGTTTGTACTATACACTAGGACTTTAACTCTTTTTAAGTTATCCACAAACAAAAATAATCACAACTAAATAACCCTATCATCATAACTTCTCGCCAGTACCTTAGCAACTTAAAAATCAAAAACAAACAAATGTGAAAAAGTTGTTTTCTTTTGTGATTGATGATATTCGTGGATTTTACCTTGAATTGTATAAGGTTGCTTTTGAAAAATCAACATCAACTATTTGCTGTGAATTGACAGCTTGGGCTATATTAATCCTGTGAGTATGTTGTTATTTTTCTTAAATGCAGGTATGTGGATGTAATCCTACAGTTGATTGACAAAGCAGGAGATTTTGTTAGTGATGACATATGGTTTCGTGTTGTGCAGTTTGTTACAAACAATGAAGATCTACAGGTAATCAAAGTCTTCATATCATAAAATAAACACATGTTCATTTAGAGAATTTCAACTCCAACTTAAAAACATGTTATCAGCCTTATGCAGCAGCAAAAGCCAGAGAGTATCTTGACAAGCCTGCTATACATGAGACAATGGTCAAGGTGTGTAGTTGAATATATATACTGTTGATGTTAGTAGGTATATGCAAATTCTATTGATAGAGGAAAGAGGATGGGGGAGATTGCAGAGGGAGGTTTGATTATATGTGTAACTTGTTTTAATGTGTGCGTGCAACAGGTCAGTGCCTATCTCCTTGGAGAGTTCAGCCATCTTTTGGCCAGACGACCTGGTTGTAGTCCAAAGGAAATATTTAATATAATACATGAGAAGCTTCCTACTGTATCGTAAGACACCTTATCGATGGCCTCTCTTCTTGTTAGTTAAGTGTATTGCATACATTGCTCCATTCAACTGCTGTATTTTAGAGTGATGATTTTTTCTGCAGGACATCTACCATTCCGATTCTTCTGTCAACTTATGCCAAGATCTTAATGCACACTCAACCTCCCAACATGGAACTGCAGAACCAAATCTGGGCAATATTTAACAAGTGAGAAAACTTTGCTTTTGTTGTCTTCTACTTTCCCGCTAGTGTTTCTTAGTTTGTTTATGACCTGTAACTCAGTGTTGTATTCTTATAGATACGAGAGTTGCATTGATGTCGAAATACAGCAACGAGCAGTTGAGTATTTTGCATTGAGTAGGAAAGGTGCAGCTCTAATGGATATACTGGCTGAAATGCCTAAATTCCTGGAACGTCAGGTATGCGTGGTAATTTCTTAATTACTAGTTCTGAAGGAGCTTACTTCTCTGCTGTTAAAATGAAAAATTGCCAATGATTTTAATATGGAAATCAGTAACGCTTGTTTTTATATATTTTTTTTTTAATCCAGTCTGCATTGATTAAAAAAGCAGAAGATGCTGAAGTTGATACTGCAGAACAAAGTGCTATTAAGTTGCGTGCTCAGCAGCAAATGTCAAATGCTTTGGTTGTGACTGACCAACAGCTTGCAAATGGGCCACCACCCCCAACTGTTGGCCAGCTTAGCCTTATCAAAGTACCTAACATGAGTGACAATGTGGTTAGTTCTTATCTCTTGCTGTGAATACTTTAGTTCTGCCTTGTTTATTTTTTCTTGGAGTTTTTGTTTCAATCATTTTTTCTTTTTTGTTTATGGGAATTTCTGTATTTTCTTGACAGGAGCATACTTCAGCAGACCAAGGACTGACCCAGGCAAATGGGACGTTGAGTGTAGTAGATCCTCAACCTCCTTCTGCAGATATTCTTGGTGATCTTTTGGGCCCACTGGCTATTGAAGGTCCTCCAGGAGTTGCTGCACAGTCTGATCATAATGCAGTATCTGGATTGGATCCAAATACGGTAGATGGTGCAGCTATTGTACCCGTTGGAGAACAGGCGAACTCTGTTCAGGTATTTGTCCATCGAGTTCTATATCACAACTTTTGTTTTAGATTGAAAATGCCAGGGGAAAGTGGAAGGTTTTCCTCCAGATGTTAACAACCGTGTACTCTAATTGGGAGAGTGCAATTTCTTTTCCCGCTCAGCTTTTGGTGAGGGGTGTTTTGGGGGGTGAAATCTATTAATTTATTCCCATTTACTTGTTCCAGAATCCTTATAATTGAAATTATTCTTTTCTCCTAAATCATTCTAGCTTAACATAGTTGTTCTGCTACATAGACATTACGTCGCTAGTATAGCAAATAAATTCTTGCTTCTGACTAGCTAATTAGGTTTGTCTTCATTGCAGCCTATAGGAAATGTCAATGAAAGATTTTATGCTTTATGCTTGAAAGATAGTGGTGTTTTATATGAGGATCCATACATTCAGGTATGAATTTAAATTTTATTCTGCATATGTTCTTTCTTATATTGATGCAGTTTGTTTATTTTAAATTTCTTCATATGTAAGCTACCTTCTGTTGTATTATTGGCCTTGCAGTTTTTTTTTTTTAAAAATCTTTTAATTATTTTGCAGATTGGTATTAAAGCAGAATGGCGGGCACAGCAGGGGCGTCTTGTTCTTTTCTTGGGAAACAAAAATACTTCTGCACTTAATTCTGTTCAAGCGCTAATATTGCCTCCTGCACATTTAAAAATGGAGCTTTCTTTAGTACCTGAAACAATTCCTCCTCGAGCACAGGTGAAAAAGCTTTTAGTTGATTATCAGTGTTGATCTCTCTTGACAGGCTGATGTTTTCTTGCACTATTCGTCAATTGCTCTTTGCAAAATATGCTCTTTGGTTGTATAGGTACAATGTCCACTTGAAGTCTTGAATGTTCGCCCCAGCAGAGATGTTGCCGTTCTTGATTTCTCCTACAAGTTTGCTGCCAACATGGTACTTAATCAGATTATTTTTCTCATGTTCTTTAACACTAATCTTTACGAAGTTAGACTATATTTATAAATTTCTTTTTCTTTGTCTATACCCTTTTGGTAGGTAAATGTCAAGCTTCGTCTTCCATCTGTCCTGAACAAATTTCTCCAGCCTATATCAGTGTCTGCAGAGGAGTTCTTTCCTCAATGGAGGTCACTTTCAGGGCCACCTCTGAAGCTTCAAGAAGTAGTATGTGCAATATGCATCATGTTTGAAAATCTGTTTCTCCATGTTCACTTTATTTCATGGCACCATCTCTGGTTCTAATTTGACCAGTGCTGATATACATGACCTACTATTTAGACCAGTATGTAGAAGCATGTACTGAAGTCTATGCAATTAAGATTTTTATTTTTGTTTGGTGTCAATTGGAATCTGATTGATAGACAATTAGATGCTAGGTGAGCATGACTGCCTGTAGGGCAGTGTCATAGCCTTTCCATGTCATTCCTTGTAGGAAATTTTTTGGTATTTTGAACTCATCTATTCTTGTGAACTGCAGGTGAAAATTACATGTGTCTATCAATAAATTTCTCATTTCAATATGTATGTGCTTATATCTTCTTACTTATCATGCAGGTTAGAGGGGTAAGACCACTGCCTCTCATTGAAATGGCCAACCTACTAAACAGTTTCAGATTGATGAACTGTCCAGGCCTCGTAAGATGCTCTTTTCTTTTTCGCCTTTGCCCTCCCTTTTCATTTACATAATAGTTTACTGTTTCATTTTCTGTCATAGGATCCAAATCCTAATAACCTGGTTGCAAGTACAACTTTTTACTCAGAGAGTACACGGGCTATGCTCTGCTTGGTAAGATAGATGTTCTTGTTTGTTATGTTCTCAACTATTATATATGTTATGATAGATGTTCTTGTTCTTGCTATTGTTTGTTGTAAAACAGGTATTTCGATAGTATATTTTGGAAGTAGTAGGTGGAACTCAATATTGCACCTTTTTACTTCGGGGCAAATTTAAGTATCTTTAATTTTTATATTTAAACTCAAATGCATGTGAAATTTGCTTTTTGCTGATTCTTTGAGGCGGATGCTACATTTTTGCATTTGGCTTTTTCTAATTCCTTGCTGCAGTCTTCTCTTGTGCCTGTGATGCATTTAGCTGTTGTTTCTCATTGACATCTCTTTTTGATGTAATTTTTCAGGTAAGGATCGAAACTGATCCAGCAGATAGAACACAGTTGCGAATGACAGTTGCCTCTGGGGATCCTACACTAACATTTGAGTATGTATTTGTTACAATCTGCAAAAATTATAAAGGTGCATCTGTTGTATGAATGAGAGATGCATGGAAGTTCTCTATTATTCTGGTACTTTTGACCTCACTTGACAACTTGTATTCAATTCTGAACTTTTAACTGGCAGGCTGAAGGAGTTCATCAAGGATCAATTGGTTACCATTCCTACTGCACCACGTGGACCAACACCGATGTCACCAGCACCTCCGGTAGCACAGCCAACTAGTCCAGTGACACCATTGACAGACCCTGGGGCCATGTTGGCTGGTTTGCTGTAACAAACTGGAGGTGATTAATGTGTGAAGATTTGTTGAATATAAACTTGTAAACGTGATTTATACAGCTGGCCCACCCATCTATCCTTCGACTTGAGGTTCATGAGGAAATTCATGATGCAAGGGCAGGCGGAATTAAGGGTGAGCTAAACTGGGTCAGCTTGATTTGTGGAATTCCCAAGAGGGTCGGTCAGGATTTTGAGATTCTTTTGCACAATTGTAATGTGCTTAGTGAGGTTTTCTTTCTTTTCTTTTTCTTTTCTTTTCACTTGGGGTGAAGGTTGTTTCTTTTTGTTTCTTTCCTTCCTAGTTTTACTGGGATTGGTTTATGTACTACGAAATCTGACACCATTGTAAGATATTCCTTCAAGTAGAATGAGTTGTAATAGTTTGTATTCGATTGTCAATGCATAATTATATTTTTGAATAAGAGCAGTTGCAAGGAAAGTCGGGAATTTTTATTTAAGTTTCCTTCGTTGTTCATGTGCTTCAATGCTTTTTGAGATTTGCTGACTAGTAGTTTAAATGGATTGTGAATTTAGAAATCAAAGGTGAACAGGAAATAATATTGTCATTCACATCGTTGTACAATTTTTGCAATGCTCTTCTGAAATGGAAGTGAGCCGTATATGCTTGCTCAAATTTACCTTTTGATCTATTTAGGCGTATAATGGCTGTTTCAGTTTCACTAAAGCTGAATTAATCAAATATTAGACTGCCTCCTATAGTGATTATTGGTGAAGCTAAACACAAAAATGTGCACTCCTTGTATCATCCAAAGGCTGGATGTGTGCCAATCGGTCTGTGTGTTGTGCTGCTCCCCAGAAACTTTACAGTTTTCCTCTGTCAGCTGATAACACATTTTCATGAGATAATGCTCCTTCAAAAAATGATATATTATGCATTTAAACTGATTGGTCTCGTAAAAAATCAGGGTTAGAAATCTAATCTATACAGGCAACGTTATAAGATAAGCACAACTTAAAAAACTTGCTTATCACCCACTCAGGGACTAACTGTGCGGCTGTGACAATCCAATTTAAGCTGGTATTTGGATTTGGCTACTCAATACACAGCTAAACTATCTGAACAACCCTGAGAAAAAAAAATGGCGAGACCACTAGCAAAGCTAACTCTAAGTTTAGGCAAGGACTCCACCCAGAACGCAGGCATTTTACAAAGATATTAAACCAACATGGCATTTTACAAAGCTCCCCTGCCTCAGCGTTAAAGAAACTGGTTACTCATCATCGATAGTAGAAGTGACCTCCATCTGCCAGCCTGCTATAAATATTAGTCAACAAATGTTTCGTTCACAACCTTGACCATTATAACTTCCTCTTCAAGTATCAAGGTGTCCAACCAAAAACCTAAAATAAGACCACCAAATCAGACACTGCCATTCTCGACAACTACCACACCTCCGGGTGCCCACTGAAGCTGAAGACTCACCCAGGGAGAACAATGATGGCATCACCATGTTGCAAATCTCACATGAAATGTCAGGGACTGGTTCCTGAGTGTTTACTTACACATCTCAATGGTTGCTTTAGAAGCTATCACTGGTTCCCGTTCGTTACCAGATATACCCATCGCACACTGTTCAGAAAATCCATCCTGTGAAACTGCAAAAGACTGATTATCAGAGCTTCCCAAAATATTCCCAGAAGTATCATGTCCATCCAACTGCCCAACATCATCAGACGCCAGCAGCTCAGTAAAAGAGAAGTATGTCTGCGGTTCAAACTCCATATCCTCGTAGTTCAAACCTTCATAGTTAAACAGCACCTCACCTCCAAAGCTATTAGCAGAAACATCCCAGTCTGCACAAGATGCTAATTCGTCATTAGGATTCAAGAGGTTATTTCTATCAATAGCCACGTATGAATCAGCATGATGGTCGTTCTCAAGCATACTTTCAGCACTTAATTGAGGCTTTCCATGCCTTCTGACTGGCAATTTCTGTGGCCCATTTCCAGCAGCATTCCATTCAGGCTCCATTCCAGAATCATCTTCTGCAATTTGCTCAACTCTTGAAAGAGAGAAAAGCAAAGGATCATCATCTTGTGCAAACACTTCCTCTGTAGGAAACACTTGAGTAGTGGGCTCAAATACTTCAGATCCAGCAAAAGTTCCAGAATCAGAATCCACTCTTACATTTCCTTTCCTCAGCACCCTCTCACAGGGCTTATGAGCCACTGGCTTCTCGCCTTCAAGGTTCTCGTCATAAGGACACTTGGGTGATTTTATTCTGCGACACCTGCAGCACTTGAAGCCTACTACATTAGGAAGTTTTGACTCATCAAGTCCTACAGCTTCAGCATGAAACCAACCTGCATAAGCCAAGCACAAGATTAATAAGGCAAACTAAAGTACACACCATACACTTAAAAGAGAAATAACAACTATCACGTGCAGAACGCTTACTGTTGCAAGTTTGACAGTATATATACATCAGATCACAATTATATGCTTTTTTGCAAAGATAACACTCAGGTTTCAGCCACTCTGGACCCCCGCCCTTAAGAAGGATATTCTCACGCCTGAAATCAATCCCCGAGTCTTCGATCTTTTTCTTCCATATGACTCCCCAACTAGTTGGTCTATTTTTGTTTTTTGTTGCCAAACTAGAAACAGAAGTAGCTTGTTTCATCTCAGAACTACTCTCGTGGGTTCTGACAGATATTAATGGTTGATTATGAAGTTTAATCCTAATGCGTTTGGTCACTGTTGCTACATTATGAGACTCAGATGCTAATGCTTGATTATGAAGTTTAAACTTTGAGCCTTTGGTCGCTGTTGGTACATTATAAGACTCTCGCCCAGGCAAGGGAGTATTTGGAGACTCATTACTGTTTCCATGAGCAACAGCTTTGGCATTGTAACACTTGTTGCATGTAATCAAGAATTCGACTTCCTCATTTGTATAAATTGTTGAGCTTATAGTACAGTCTTTATGACAATAACCTGGCAAAGCATGGAAACAAAGAAACCCCATTAGTGCAACCAACATAGGACAAAAAGAAATTAGCAGAACCATTCAAGAAAAATTAACTTATCAACAGCTTAAAAATCCAATATGTACACGTTTGTGAGGTGTTCTGAAGGTATATTTGTAAGTTTACGAAAAAGGTCTTAGGCAATGTAAGAATTCTATTAATGAGAACAGCATAAAAATTTAAATTGATAGGTAAATGTCAAATCCCCCATGCGTCAACAATAGAAACTTAAATCCTCACTTTTCTCATGGTACATTGCCTGGACCTTCACTTTTAAATTCACTACATTCTAGTCCTGTTAAAATAGCATGCTCTTTAATCACTTAACTTTAAATAAAACAATAGTTTACTGTAAATTTTAAATGAAACTGCAATTTCCTTAAAAATTTTAAAGGCGAGTATATATGACATTGCTTCATTTTAAAGGAGGCCTGGAAAGTTGTTTTATTTAACAAAAAGTGAGGGATTGAAGTGTAATAAAGGGACTAAAATGTACAATTTAGAAGTTCAAAAAACCATACAAGTCCTATTAAAAAAAAAAATGAAAACCCAAGTGTATAGTCTGTCAAATGTCTAAAGATATTTACTTGAACTGCGGTATTAGCTTCAAGGAATACTCTTCATCTTTTCAAAACAATCTATAACATGCCTGACTTTATTATCATGTGAAAGTTCTCCACATATATGCATGAATTATTGCTTAATTAATACGCAGGCTTGCTTGCTAAAATAGTTCTACATTCATGTGCATAAATTACAAATGTGAACATCTCTTTATAAAATATTACTTCACACAAATTGACTTTTCTTTTGAATCAAAAGAAACAGACATGTTATGGTGAATTTCCAAGAATCAATTTAAAGCCAAAGAGATAAACACTGTTGTCCAATGTGAAGCATTGAAGAGACAAAAGCCCAGAATCATGTTTTTTTTCTTTTTCGTGAAAAATAGATTCATGAGTTAGATATTGTAAAGATGTGTTTTTTTTTTTCTATAAATACCATCACAGATTAGCAGAACTTACTTTCATGCTCCAAAGAACACTTGGAACAGATTTTTCTAGGTTTAGAATAAAATTTTACATCAAAGAAGTTGCAGAAAGTGGAGTTAAGAATAGAGCTTGATGACAAACATACCTTGGCAAGCACTACACTTGATTGTATTCCTGAAGATCACGCAATAGAAAAGAATAATAAGCTCAAATCAAGTTGGGCAATGAAAGACAGAAAAAAGGAAATAAGTAACATCAAACCGTTAGACAGAAAAAAAGAAAAAAGTAACATCAAACTGTTACCTAAGTAAAACATCACATTGGCATGATGCGCAAGAGCATCTGTCCAACTTATCTATCTTGCATGCAAGATATAAAAATATATCCCTGCGGGAAGCTTTCAATTGCCTTCTCTGTAACTCAGATAGTTCATTCAAAGACTTCATAGCTGATGGCAAAACCACTTTGTCAACCATTTCTTCATATTCTTTGATCAAATATAAAGGAACATGCGTTTCAGAAAACCAGTATCTCTCCTTTCCATCTTCATTTTGTTCTATTTCAATTATATTCTTCATGATGCGGGAAGGGAGATGTTTTTGACTCCCAAAAGCAACTCCGTACCGGATCTTGTTTTCCTCAATTTTCTTAGCGTTAATTTTTGCATTTCTGAAAACAGAGGCTTCTGTTTCTGGACCTTTTCCATCTAAGAGATTCTGCTCAGGTCGAACAAGATCACTCCATCTTACATGAGAGTCCAGGTACCTAACCTGATGCAAATCCCAACAACATTTCAAGATATAGAATCAAAGGCAATATGCTAACAAGAGGGGAGAAAGCAACCAAAAGGCTATTGCTATTGCAATCTATGAAATTCAAAAACAAACCTCAAGGGCTAGTTGTGATGCATTCTTACTCTTCTCAACTGCAGCTCTCCAAAACAGCTGTCTGCTTCTTTTAGGAATATCTGGATCATCGACATAGTAGACACCAGAAATCTTTCTTGAACCACCTGATGAGGCAAACCCATAAAATGATTTTGTTTTTATTTCCTTAATTATCAATAAATGCAATCACAAGCAAAAGTTTTGATAATCCAAATATGCTTACAAGGGAGAAAATGAGGTTTTTCTACCCTCTGACAGAAAGAGGATTTATAGGTGAAAAATGTTACCTTGCCGAGCTGCCTTTTTAAGCACTGAGCAAGGCAAAGTTGATTTGTGGAATACAAGCTTTAAAAGCTTTCCCCCTCGCCACCAGACAAAACTTTTATCCTCGTCACCATCAGCTCTTAAGTTGGACATACCAGATTGTTTCCTATGTCGCTTTCCACCTGGCCCACGTTTTTGTGTGGTGCCACTGGTGCTTGCTGCACTTTGAATCGAAGGGCAATCAATCAACCACTCATCCATTGCCTTAGTCCAATCCCCAGAAAGTGAGATAATGCGGATGTTTTCCTCAAGCTGCAATAACACCATGGAATCACAATAACCAACTTAGAGACCACATCCACAAAGTGGAAAAATGGTAAGAAATCATGCAAAAAGATAAAACCAGAACACTCCTGCACTTTGATATTCTCTTCATCAGGAAAATGAGACAAAGATATTAAAGCAGTTGGGCTCGAAATGCCACAGCGACATCTCATTTAGGGATCCTCCTTATTCAAAAGGAACCAAATGGAGAAAAAATGCAAAACAAAAATACTCGCAAACCCATCCATTATATTCTATTGCAAATCATATTGGTAGTACATATATTCCATACGCAAAACTTCCAGTGAAGATTAAAATGTTATGAATGTTATTTGAATTCAAAACTAAAGATGAGGTACTGCATGATATGACTCATACTATTGATAGCTCCACATACACATACCCACATGCTTCTCTCTAAAGAAAATACAAGAGGAAACAATTCATTTTAATAGATTTTAGATTGTTTGAAACACAGTAAAGCATTGTATTCACTCAAGATATAAGGACAGTTTTTGTCTTTTTTATAAGAAAATAAGATGTAAATTTCACCAATATGATCATTTTTTTAGGACGAAAAAATTGTCATCTTTGTTATTCAACTGAACACCTATAGCATAAATTGGTATTTGCTGCAATTACCCCTCAACCAAGAATGTTTTCACCTAAGAAGCACAATCTCTTTGCTAACAATAATTACATGAGTAAAATGTGAAGAAAGCGACAAGGCTACAGATTATCAGATATGCCTGACTTATATGCAGAGTATAAAATATAAAAACCAAAAAACCAAATTGGAACCATCTTTTTACACTATATTAGACAGGAGGAACGGGAGGAGAAGAATTCTTAACATAACTATGACTGCTTAATACATTGTGTCTTGACAATGACTATCAGGTGAAGACACCCTATGATAAGCGAGAGGTGTTGAACAAAAAAAAAAAAAAAACGGATGAAAAGCCATCGAAGTGACATCTGTGCATAATGCAGTAAACAAAAGCCTACATAACAGTTCTACTGCTTACAGCTTGAATTGAAAAAATCAGCCATCTCTCCAACATAATCATTTTGCCCCAGAAACCAAGCAAATTGTGCATTACTTAAATTACCCTGACACCCTCCAAAGTTCACAAGAATAAGATCCATCTACTTTTAATGCAATTCTTACTCAATCAGCCTTACAACTGTCTACAAGGATGATGGGACCTTTTTCCTAAAAAAATGAAGAAAGAAACGTATAACTTTTTGTTGTCAGCAGTCACCAACTTCTTGACTCATCTCAATGCTCCAAGCTAAGAATACACCTTAAGACTTATGACCTCCAGCAACAAAGCTAGAATGACACAAATATCAAACTCTGAAAATCAAGGTAGAGCCGTATAAGCCATTTAAACATCATATACAAGATCCTTGCTTCATAATTTAGATCAAGTGTCTAAATAAAGGAAGTCCTAACTATAACGGTAACAGAAAAATGAATCACATTCAAGCTCAATTGGATTAAATTGGTCGGAAATGGCTGCCACTGCTGTCAAATATTTTAGACCATTATCAAAATAACTAAACAGTAATAAAAAAAATTAGCCAATTACTACATATACTAATTTTTTTTAATATTAAAAAAGTGTAACGTCCACATTTAGTTGGATCTCTAGCATTATAAATACATGCTTTTAGTTCCCATACAAATCCGTTATGAATATTGTATTGCCTCCTCAAAAAATCTATTACATACAGACGAAACAGTTCATCACCTTATTTAAGAACCTCATTAATATACAAATCCATCTCCTAGTAAAATATTGATTCCAAAAGACTCCTTAAGTATGCAATCAGATACATCATGACCACAAAAGCATGAGGAAACACAAGTTGTAAAGCATGAAGAAACTAGACAATTGTAATGACACCTGAAAATAACACCAACTTGATAAGTATTCATGGAAGCAAATGAACTTACTTCAAGCAAAGGTCCTTTTATTGCACCACAAGTTGAAGCATCTTCTAGTCGTTTGCGCCACTGTTTTCTGTAATTCATGCTCACAAAGGGGCCAACAGTAAGACCACATAAAACCTCCTCCATGTACAGAATGTAGGTTGAAATACTAGCAAGAATCCCCTCTCTATTCATTATAGGACGAAGGCCACTAAGGATCTTCAACGTGCTTTTAGTGGCAGTCGAGGCAGCTGAATTTAACATACATCCCCTTTTGTTGCTAGAAGTGAGCTTACAAGAATAACACCATCCACACCTCTCCCTTGGCACCTCCATAAGCTTCTTTTCAAAACTTGGCCAGAGAAACCGGGAGGCTGCTGCTGAAAATGCTTTTGCTTGCAAGGAAACATCGGAAGTAACCTTCTTAGTATTGCCTGATTTATGAGCTTCTGAAACCCGAATTTCCTCAGATGAAAGAACAGCCAGATTAGCAGCAGCTAAAGCTGCAAATTCCCCATGCATATAGTGATTTATGTAAGCGCAAGGATTGAAAACAGTCCCCATATACATAAAATTATCCGTCAAATTTTTCTCAACAACCATTCCAAACCCTGCATGATTGCCTTCCTTACTTTGGGACAATACGCTTGCTGGGAACCATAATGGAGTAGAATTCCCATGCCCAACATGACCGCCATCGCTATTTGTGGAGGTGCAAGTAGTTATCACACTTGATCTGTCAACAAAGCTATGGTGAGTCAGATCAGATGGATCAATTTGCTGGTTAACTGAACCAGAAGACTCCACTTTAATCTGCTCAGGGAATTTAGTATCCATGAGATGGCAATTTTTCCTGCATGTTGCATCACCATTGCTCAGGATACCTTGAGGGTCAGCTTGAATTTTAGCATTGACAGAGGCATCAAGAGATGAGATTGCCACATTATATGCATTACTTAACCTTATTGCATTCTCAGCCTTACCACTATATGCAACATTATGGCTTTCCTTGCAGGCCAATGAAACTGATAAAGCAGAAGACTTTTCATTCTCATTTATAGATGCTGTACTTGAACCTCTTTCTATTGTCTCAAAAAAGGAGAAGACACACTCTGGGATTTTCCAATATTCTGCAATTGCCTTAGATATCTCTGAGTAAAAGGATCTATGGTGCAAGGAAGAGGAAAGCACTTGCAAAACCTTTGGAATATCCTTCAGATTGTAATATCTAAAACATGGTTTTGTGCCAGTAGAATCCTGGAGCCTGAGAAATTCAACATCACAAAGAAAAGAGAAGAAAAAAAAAATTAATATGCAACAAGATAAGCACTCTGAAAGATAAGGAAATGTTGACAACAGTACATAAAGACTGATATGAAGAACAACTTCAGCCATAATACATGTTTCACAAATTTTATAATCCATAATATATTAAATTAACTTTAAAAATAATAATAGTAATGATAGTAAACAACAGTAAGAGAGAAGACAAAAACATACACCAGTAAGTGATTGCAAGTACCCAAGAAGACTTGCTCATATATATCGACACCAAATATTTCTGCTCCTCTAAGTGAGGTTCCCACAATAATCGTAGGTCCCAACTTGTTAATCGTACACTCTGGACAGTACCATGGCCCTTCTGGTATATGCATCTTAGAAACACCAATACATCTGGAATGATAAGCTGCTGGACAACCGTCACAACAAAGCAAGGTCCCATACATGCCACAGAGCCGACATTCATCACTATTCCCATCCACACCAATGTCAGAAGCATGTACCTCCCCTTCAAAATCTTTGGAATCCCAGTATGTTGAACTACAAGAAGATTTAGTTCCATGGCTTTCAGCAATAATCTGCATAGCCTCCCTATCCCTACATGCTGAAGTCTTGGAATATCTTGGATGCACCCTCCTTGGTCCATTTTCAGGAAGATTGGTTGCAATTGCATCAGGATCTATTCCAACTTCTGATTCTTCCCGCATATCAATTTCCGCCCTTATCTCTGCACAATCCAGGACATCATCACATAGAATTTGCAGAATCGTCAGCTTCTTACCGACTGGCAAGGAAAAATACTCCCTATTCAAAAGATCATCATAAAATCCTTTCCATTCTGGTCCCTTTGCATGTCCCATTACTGTAAAGTAATGGACCAAAAATACAGGCCAGGTGAGTGAATCAAGTAAACTCCAGTCAATGCCCCTGCATGCAGAGAATACAACATCATTTTTAAATGTTTGCTGGACCTTTACTTTTTTGAAAAAAGAAAACACATGGTACGCTCACATAAATAAATACATGTACATACAAAAACACAAGCACCCAACACTCATTTAAGAAGTTAACATGCAAATAAAACATAGTGATTACCTCAAGCATTTTGATGCAAGCTCTGAACCATCCAAGGAGAGTGTCTCGAGATGACGTCTCAATGCACGCATCAAAGCAACATGAATTGCATCCAACAGCATGTTCTGCACGTGACAATTAATTGCCCCAACCAAATCATCCAACGTAAATGGACTCAAGAAGAGACGGATATTAAATGACCTCAAGAATCCATACACCGAGAAAAGATGTGGAACATATTCATCCGGCACACCTACAGTCCCTGATGATGGAGGCAATTGCAGAGGAGGCACAATCAGCACCTCTGCCACATGTTCCAAATCTCCGTCCTGTGCATACTCGCACGAATCACTCGAGGAATCTGCACCATCACTCTCATCTTGTGCCTCACCATTCTCAATTACTACTGCTTCACCACTCAAATCTGTCAAGGCAGATGTTTCAACCCTATCCATCTCAGCTTTCAAATCACCCACTTCCTTCCCCAAACCCTCCTTCCTTTTTAAACTCTTTTCCAACACTAACTGATCCAATTTCTTCCTCCTTTCACTCAAATCATCATCAAAATAATCATCACCTAAAATCAACAGGCGTAGCTCACTACTCTCCAAATCCTCACAATCCCCATCCTCATAATCCACCCTATAGAATCCACTCTCATAATACACTATTTTCCCCAGAAAAACCCCACTTCCCTCAAACTCCTTTAACACAAACCTACCCACGAATGGCTTCCACCACATTTCTAAAGCCTGCTTTTTTAAACCAAAATCCACCGCCTTTTTATCAACAATCTGATCCTCTTCTCGTCTCCGTTTCCTCGGCCGACCTCGCCCTCTCTTTTTCACCTCTGTCGGCTCCATTTGTATAAATCAGATTCGAATGGAACACCAAAATTCCCAAATTAAAAAAAACCTCAGATTCCAATTTTAACCCTACAAAAACTTGCTATTCCTGCACTAGCTAGATCCCTATTGCTGCTTCCGATCCCTATAAAACAGAAGAAACCACAATGAATCGCGATTTATTATCTACAAAATCGAAAAATCCAGCACAAAATTGTATTTTCCAGATCCTATACAGTCTGGTTATGTTCCTAATCAACTTAATCTCTATTCTTTTTATTAGAATATTAAAATAATATAAAAATACGAAATAATAAATACCTGTTTTAGGGTTTAATCACCGGCATTGAAGACGAAATTATTGAAGATTAGAGCCTATGGATAGAAAGAGAGAGATAGGAAGATGTGCCCTAATATGGTAGAGAGAACAATAACAAGTGAACCACTCCCTCCCTCTCTCTCTCTCTATACTTTCTCCACTTAACTAGTATTTTAAAAAAAAAAAACGTACCGGGTTGGGATGTTTGACTCGGCACTCCTTTCTTTCAAGTCGGCGATCCTGGCTCGTCCGAGTTTATTTGAAAACTTGTAGATAAGGATTTTATGAGATGGAGTCAACCTCATACAAGTTAAAGCGAGTAAATTATTCGTAATAGTACATCAAAATTTCTTGAGGCGATGGGATGTTACAATTTGATTATCTAACCTTAACTTTTTTGAAAAAAATTTTAACTACAATTTCCCATGTGACATTTAATCTTTAGTCTATAATTTATCCAAAATACTTTGATTATTAAAAATCTATTTTGATATAATGAATAAATACTAACAAAATAAAATTAAAAGCAAAATATAGATATAAATATGTCTAATTGCCTTAAAAATCCTGAATTTTTCCCTTTTTAACAAATCTAACGAATTATTCATTTTTTTAATTAATCTCAAACTTAATTTTTTATTTTAAATCTAGTCCTGCTAGTAGATAAATAACATAATATAGTGGTTTTGACCATGATGTGTAAAAAAAAATGAGTCAACACTTAATATTGACTCATTAGTCATACCTAATTACCTTTAAAATCTTGAACATTTTACATTTTAACAAATCTAACTATTAGTTTCACTTTTTAATTAATTCTAAATTTAATTTTTTCTTTCAAATATAATTCTACTAACAGGTGGTTTGACTGACATATAAAAAAAGAATTCATTCAGTTCATAATGCTAACTCATTAACAATATCAAAATGCATTGTTTTAGTTTAAAAAATTCAACATTAAAGCACTTTTAAGTAACAATGGAAACTTTGATTTTATAATATTGCTACTTAAGGCAACTTGAAAATGTAATACTACTGAATTACGTGTTTTGCCTGAAAGTGTTTAATGATTTTTTTAATTAAAATGGTGAGTTTTGATTTGACTTATGAGTCAACACTTAATATTAACTCATTAGTCAAACCTACTTATCTTAAAAATTTCAAACTGTTTACATTTTAATAAATCTAGTTATTAGTTTCATTTTTTAATTAATTATAAATTTAATTTTTTTATTTCAAATATAGTCTCGCTAGTAGGTGGTTTAACTATGACATATAAAAAAATTCTAGCTCATAATGCTAACTCATCAACAATATCAAAACACATTGTTTTAATTTAAAAATTAAATGTTAAACCACTTTCAAATAAAATATGTATAATTCAGTGGTGATAGTAAAGTTTAATGTCTCGAGAAAGTAATAATGAGAGCTTTGATTTTATGGCGTTACTACTTAAGGCAACTTACAAACGTAGTACTACTGAATTATGTATTTTGTTTGAAAGTATTTTAATATTTTTTTAATTAAAATGATGCGTTTTGATCTGACTAATGAGTCAGTATTATAATCAAAATAATTGTATTAGGTCAACCCTCCACTAATAGAACTATATTTAAAATCAAAAATTAAGTTTGAGATCAATTTAAAAAAGATGAAATAATTAGATAGATTTATTAAAATGTGAAAAGTTTAGACTTATTTAAATGCACTAAACTTTTGAGTATTGAAGAATAAGTAATTTTTAACACAAGATTAAATGATCTTAGTGATTAATTTTAAATTATTAATTTAATATATGTTATTAATTATAAATTTATTATTTCATTGGTTAAATAGGAGTTTCATAGTTTTTAAAATGAAAAGTAATTTCATTTTATGTATAAAAAATTTTTATATTAAGTATATATACAGAGCAATACATGACTGAAAATGATGACAAAATAATATTTAAATATTGATAATCATAAATAAAATCATAAATTTGTATAAATAATCATAAGCATTCTTTTAATTAACTAATGTATAATTTAAAATATTACATTCAGTATGTTAAAGTATTTTTTGATGTATCAAATTGATATGAAAACTATATTTTCAAATTTTATTTTAATATTAATACAAAATCTCATCTGAAAATAATTTAACCTTTTAAATATAAAAAAAAAAGATAATTTTTCTTAAAAATGCATGAAAACCAAAAGCATCTATGTATCTAAAATCTCCGCATGCACATAGAACTTAAAAAAAAAAAAAATTGTCCAAGTGATTAACATAATTTGGCGGCTCGTTGACAAGACTGGGACCACTCCCTGCAGGCATAGTCAACAAATTACAGGAATCAAAACCAATCACACATTAGATTTGTACATCTTCGCGTAGATAATACATTCGCGACGCGAGAAAAAGGCCAGGGCGCGGTTCAAAGAAAGAGCGGCCGATTCGGAATCTCGGCGAGTTGACTCGGAAATTGTTCCGATTGAGTTGAAATTGTTGTGCTTGTATGCACTTTTTGTTTTTATTCACTAACTTGAGAGAAAAAATGGGGAAGAAAATGGGCAAATGGCGGGAACAACTTCGACTTAGTGAGATGACCCGCCAATATTTTCAAAGTTATTCAAAAATACATATATTGAAGAATTTTTATACATATATTGTCATTTTTATGACTACTATAATAATTACACTGGATTGACTTGAATTTTATAGAAAATTAATGAATGTTAAAATATATCTTATTTTTATTTTATATGAATTATTCTAACACTCGGGATAATTGAATGAATGACAATTAAAAACTATTGTTTGATCCATATTTCTTAGTAATTTAATTTATTTTAGCATCACAACTAAATCTATACCGAAATTGGTATTTAGATTATGTGATTGATTATTTTATTTTAATATGCACAAAAATTATATTGCACCATAACAACAATTATATCATAAAATATTATTACTTTAATTTGCATAATGCTTATTATATAGTATAAAAATTGTATATAATTATGATTATATTACATATTTTTATTTTCACTATTTATCATCGCCTTTATATTTATTGTCTATTACCATCACTCATTATTATATTCCTTGTCTCCAACCATCGTCATCATA
The DNA here is from genome assembly GCA_949677035.1 of Omphalea diandra. NCBI lineage: Eukaryota > Viridiplantae > Streptophyta > Magnoliopsida > Malpighiales > Euphorbiaceae > Omphalea > Omphalea diandra. The sequence goes on from CATIWR010366341.1 coordinate 22,044, forward strand.
ATATTTGTCATTTGATTATCATTGTTGTTATTAATGCTAGTATCATCACCATTTTGCAATTACTACATTGAAATAAAATTTTAAAAAAATTATTATTTTATATTTTTACCTTTTAATTAAATATATAGTAGATCATTTTATGTTGAACTTGATCATAAAACAATTATCCTATTAAAATAAGTAGTTCAAAAATAGGGGAGTTGAACTTGGAAAACTTTTGATGCTCATACATAAATTAAATCAAACAACAATAACTAAAGAAAAGATTGAAAAATAGCAAGCTCAATTTATATTAAATTCTATAATATTGGCTTGTGTTCTCTCTTCAGGTCACACTTAAAAGTCATAATCATTTTATTGATTAATTTATAGTTGTTAAACTAAAATTACAAGTCTAAGATTTACATTCTTAGGCTCACTAAATTGACTTTATAAAGATGTATATGCCTTGCAATTGGATTGATTGACACACTAAATGATATCTAATAAAATTATAAATAGTATTAAAAAATATTACACTTCTAAGACAACAAGTTTACAAAGTTATAAATTCACTCCAATATAACATAAAAATACCTATTTTAGCTTGAATATTAGTTAGGTAGCACTTGAAAAATATATTGTGTAACTTTCAAAAAAGTGAATGCAATAGCTAAACTATAAATTATTTTTAGAGGGATTAATATCGAATTTTAAGAAATTTCAATTCAATTAAATAAGTATTTAATAACTAAATTAGAAAAATTATAACCTTAAAATCAATAGAAATGTATAAATGTACACACTTATAAAGCGACTATTGATTGATATTTGAGCTATTGGTATTGGTTGTGCGACTAATAAGAGATAATTGTATCATGCGAAGTTTGTATATGTTAAAAATATTGTATGATTTGCTTGTGTTCAATCTTCTTCTCGATATATATAACTAGACTATCATTCATCCACATGTCTCTTGTTCTATTACTTAAGTCAATATTGACAATTTTTGTTATAGAAAATACCCTTTCAATAGAAGTAATTGCAATTGGTAAAATTAATGGCAACTTGATCAGGCAATAAACCAATGACAAAATTGTATTTGTGCTAGTTTGAGCCATCTTCCAAGTAATACTTCATAAATCTCCAATTATAAAAAATTGAGTATTACGTTGAACATTATGAATGTAAGTGTGAAGTTGTTGCTCAAAAATTAAACAATTAGTCAACGAGAAGTTCTTTGGATGTAATTTAATAAGACAGAGTAGCTCGTGAATACTAAATTGAGAGAAATAATCTATTGAATCAAGACATGCTATGCAAATAAGCGATTTTGTGTTCGGTTTTGAGAAACAATTATTCATTTTATGTATAAGTAAATCAATAAATTGACATTGCAACAACGATATAATTAATACCCAAGAAAAATTTTTGGCAAATATAAAGAAAAATGATTCATAAAGTAATATATGATAAAAAAATTTCTACAAGATAATGATGAAAATTGGTAATGGTTTGCCCTTTACACTGACCATGACCATGAGTTATCGTATTCTCTTCCATATTAAGTACTAGGATTACGTTCCTCTCACAAAACGTATTGATTTTATCCAAAAGTATTTTTCATCATTCTTTTGTAAAGTTTTGTAGCCAAAATTTTACAGTATCAATCAAACTTATGACTTGTATAATATTTTTTATTCTTTTTACTATAAGACAAGTGATAACTCATTTGTGATTTTCAGTAAATACCTCATCAAGTGCAACATAAAGATAAACTCATAATTATTCATCCTATCAATCAAACCTGTGGCAACACCTTTATTGTCATCAGAAATAACATTGTTATATAAATTTCCTAACACTTCTATCTCCGAATTCCACGCAGAGGATAGACAAATTAATGTTAAGTAGTGTATTCACAATGAGTATCCCCTAGTCTTGTTAAATTATTTGTTGATTTTTGTCTTTTCCACTAGTGATTTCTTCCATTTTCCAACAAAAGCAACTATCCCATCATGTTCAATATGCCTAAGTTGATATTTCCTTTTACATGATATTCCATTAAATTGATATTTTCTTTTACATGATATTCCATCCATATTCACAATCACAGTAATATAGTTTAAAAAAAAATCACTTATAATGAAGTTCTCATTAGTAACAACAACAATAACTAAAGTTGGTGAGAAAAATAATGGACATACATTGCATATGGATGTTCCTTCAGTATGAGGGCCTTCAATCTATTGAACTAGCTCTATATATTTTAAACTTCGTTATATCCTTAACCTTTCAATCTAGATAATGACAACTCATGTTTTGTAAATAATGCATCAGTATCATTTTTTAAAGAAATAGAGATAGTGTCGTGCATATGCACCATAACAAAAAATCGTTTAATGACATGTCCATGTTTATTTACATATCTTAAAACAACTCATATTTTCTTATTCATTGAAATGTCTCAAGATTCATCAACCATAAGAGAAAAAACATTGACCCCAATATCATTTATGATGGCAAGTATGATCTTTGTTGCACAAGTATCATGTTAGTTCCTTTTGAATTTTTAGAGAAGTCATTTGATTATTTCTAAGAGTATTTTGATTGACTAATTTGGAAACCTCTTCATTTCATTTATTATATCACTCATGTAACTTAAAGAATTTAAAGAACTAGTTGACTCATCATGTCTACTAAAAGGCAAACTTTGCTTTAAATGACGCATGTCACATCCAACATCACTGCTAAACAAGTGCGATAAACAACCTCCATTTCGCTCTCATACATTTTTAACATATTTGTTACACTATGTCTTTGATATTGAAAAAGCTCCACTGTATTCTAACACTATGACAACTATTCACACAACTAACATATTTATTGAATTTTTCTAATATCTTTTTTCAGTTATTAAACCTCGTTTTTATAACCTCTACAAATTGATCTCATTTATTTGGAGTTTTAAAAAGATAACACCAAAAACAAAATGCCACATCTTTTGATATGTTATACTCTAACCATATAAACTTTTTAAACCAACCATTTTAAAAACTTATTGTTGGCATTCCAAATTAATTTTTTAGATAATTATGGCTAATTTGTTGACAAAGCCTCCAATCAAATACTTTTTTTGGATTTGAACTCTAATAATTTTATCAAATTTCTCAATTAGTTTATGTAATCTTGGGTCGCTAATAACATCATCTAAGTTAAATTCTACACGAGATTGTTTTCTATCACTACTCATTTTAGAAGCATTAGACTCATTCAAATATTCAATACTACTTATTCATTTCAAAAAATTATTCATATTCCACCATATATAAATAATCTCAATAAATTAATGTTACTCAATTATAATTTACAATTCACAAACTAATAATTTTTCAATCACAATTCATAGTTCACAAACTAATTCACAAACCAATAAAATTTTAATTCAATTCACAATTCATAACCATCTCACAAACCCAATGAATTTTCAATTCAAATCACAATTTATAAAGTAATTCACAATTTAATGAGAGTTTCTTAAATTCTAAATTTTCAATTCAACGAGGGTTTCCTAAATTGTAAATTCTCAATGCAATGAGGGTTCCATAAATTCTAAATTCAAAGGTTTTCTATATTCTAAATTCATAATTGATCATTTTAAATTCTTCATTCCCAATTCTAAACTAATTCATAATAAATTCAATTAGAGTTTCCTAAATTCACAAAAAATTCAATTAGGCTTCATAATTCACAATATATTTGTAATTTAAATTTTCTATTTTCTAAGTTAGGGCTCCTATTTCTAAATTTAATCAATTCACAATAACCCAATTAAATTCATAATCAAATCACAATAACCCTAATTTTATGTTGATGAATCTTAGAAATTTAATCAAAAAATTTCATATGATTTAGCTTTTCAATCTTTAACTAATTTACATGGAAAAAAAGAAGAAGTGTATAATATGTTATCAATACAAAACTAAGTGAATTGAAATATGAAAACATGAGAGAAAGTGACAAATATAGAAATTTTAGAAAGAATAGTAGAACTCACATTTGAATGATGATTAAATTAAAATTTGAGTGAACATCCTTGAAAGACTTAATAATTTAGGTCAAAAAAAATAATGGAATTTAAATTTTTGAAGAGTATTTTAAATAATTTTAGAGGGGGAGGAGATGGATAGATGGAAAAAAAAACTAGTTTGGGGATGGGAAGGCTATTGTTAAAAAAGAGAAAAGTGATGGGTTTATATAAGGGATGGTTATATTATTTTATTTTTATTATGATAAAAATAGTGCCATTTTGGTCATATTTTTTTGTTATCACTTAACCAAAATAGCATCGTTTCACTTAGTGGATTGATGTCATTTTGATCATATTTTAAAAAATAAAAGTTAAAGGGGGTTTCTTCTTCTTCAACCCCCTATTTCTCTCCTCCATCACAGTAGGGAGTTAAGGGGTTTTTACTTCTCCTTATCGTCGATTCATAGCCTAATGAGAATTTCAGCCTATTCCAGCCTACCTTAATTCTGCCACTAGGTGTATAACATCCCTTTTTATAGAATAATACATAATCTAACTAAGTATGGTTTTAATACTTTAAAAAATATTCAAAAAAATAACCATTATAACTTTTAACATTACAAATTCAACTCAATGGTCATGAAATTACACATCCACAGTCGTGACATCCTTATCCATGATATGATACTAACAACAATCATAAATATTTTATCTTCGTCCTTATTTTCATTATCAGTTGTGCCTTGTATATGATTATAGTTCTTATCTCCAAGGTCATGACCTTATTCATAGTTGTAGGTTTTGATTTACATCTCAAAATTTGAGATGAAATTTTCAAGCATTCTATATGGTCTTCATGCTTGAAAGATATTTATTCTTTGAGTTCTTTGGAGAAATTTTAAAAAGGTCTAAGAGAAATCCCTTTAAGACTCGATAGACATCCAAACTCTATAAGATTATTGAAAATAATATAACTTTGAAATAATTTTAGGATGAAAATACAATAATAACCAAATACTTGTATAAATATTAGTGCCTATCAAATTATTTTTTATCATTAAAATGATAATTATAATCATTATCACCATATACTTCAAAAAAGACCAGTGAATTGGATTTGAAAGTTTATAGAATTGGATTTGAAAGTTTATAATTGATCATGCATGGTGTAAACAAACAAAAAATAAATAAGAAAATAAAAAGAAAACACAAATAATTTATAAAAAGTTTGATGATAATTATCTATGTCTTCTCTTTGAGCAACTCCACTTAAAAATATATATTATTATGTTTAGTTTATAAGTATTAAATAAAATGTTACAAGCCTAAAATCTACTTTTTTAGACTTATTTTAGCTTATGGCTACCTTTAAGTCAATTCTCATCTAAAATTCTAACTCACTCAAATAAAGATCTACACTCTTATCGAGCTAGTTAAACTAATTACATAATATCTTATAAGAGATGCAAATATTATTTAAAAAAAAATACCCTTAACACATATAATCACCAATAACATTGAATTTTATAATATACACTCTTGAAACTTAAATAGCACTTAAAAATAAATAAAGTCAATTGTTTTTAATCTCCAAGAGGATGTTTAAAGTCTCATTTTATAATTGATCACAAAAATTAATTATTTATCCATTTAAATGTTTGAAAAAGCTATTAATAAAAAATAGTTATTATTGCTTTTATGGTTGTGCTCAAGCTTTTAGAGATGTGATGATCTCTAATGATCAAATCCATTTTATTATTCTTACTCAAGTCATAACTATAGTTTTTCACATTGTGATTAAACTGGTCATATTTGTGAAATATTTTAAGAAATTTCAAAATGAAATTGTCTTTTTTAAACGATGTTTCCTAATGAGACAATGCCTTAATTCATATAGACAACTTCTTTATGGTCATGACAAATTCTTTCACACATAGTAGTGATAGTTGCTAGTCATCTTTAGATGTAAATTTTAAATCTCTCATAAATCATAATCATCCTTTGTGAGGTGGCGTATATTTTTGAAAATTGTGATACTTATGTTACATAGTCATGAAAAAACCTTGACATCTTTAAATGAATCTTTAAACTTCTCTAAATTTTTTTAAGATATATAATTTTAAGTTTTTTTTTCTTTTGAAGTTAGAAACACATGTGAAAAGATCCATAAGCATATCGTCATGATCTTGAGACACTCATAAAGCTTTCCAAAATTCTCGAAATGTCATAGTTTGAAATCAAGTTATATGAGAAAACTATAATCATAATTTAAGCACTTATACACACATTACAACAAAATAATTATTTGTTATCATCAAAATATTAATTAGAATTATAAAAAAAAATAATTATTTGTTATCATCAAAATATTAATTAGAATTATAAGTTTAATAATAATAATAAAAGTTAAACATCTATAAATCTTAAAATTAAACAGATCCTAAAGTCATGCCTTTTTCCTTGTGTGTGAATTTTTTACAATGCGTGTCATTTTTTTTTTGTTTATTAAATGAGTTACACAATGAATAGCTCTCTCTTTTCTTATATCTTATAATTAAAACCATGATCAAGATTAAAAAACTTCTATCGGTTAGATGTCCACCATGGCTATTTTTTTAAATTGATCATAAATATGTTAATCTCATCAATTTTAATACAAAAATCAGGAAGTACCTTTAATAATTATTTAATGATTCTTATATTTCTAATCACAGAATAAAAAATTTGCTAATTCATCAAGAGTAATGGTTTATAAAATTAATTTATTTTTCTAAAAAGAAATTGGCTCCAAAATTATCGTGTAATTAAAGCCAAATCCACTAAAGGAAAAAAAAAAGGAAAATACAAAAAAAGCAAAAGAAAAGAAAAGCAAATAGGAAACAGGCAACCTAAAAGAAGTGGCGGGAAATATGACGTGTAACAATGTTTTCCTCGCTCTGCTCTTCTTCCGTCCCTTATAAATAATCCGAACCGCCCCGCCATTTTCCCACACTCCCACTGATTATTTCAAAAAACCCGCTCTTAACTTTCACCACATGCGCAATTTAGCACCAATTGATCGAATTCAAAATCACAGTTGTCACCAAGAAATTCCATAATTAAAGATTCAATGGCAAATAAGGTCCCCGACGAGCTGCTCTCCACCGTCCGGTCCATCGTCGGACCAGACTTCTCTGACATGGACATCATTAGAGCTCTCCACTTGTCCAATTACGACGCCACCTCCGCTATCAACATCATTTTCGATACCCCTACTTTTAAAACCCTAATCCACTGCAAAACCCCTAATTCGAAACCGAAACGGGCCCACGACAAGCCCAAGAAATTGGTAGATAAGGACAGCAAAAGTTTTCTGTGTAATTTGGATGTTAGTTGTGGTGGAGGTAGTGTGGGAAGTGGAAATGCGGAGAAAGATTTGAGGGCTTCGGGTTGTGATGGGGGCGAGTGGTGGTACGTCGGTGCTAGTGAAGTGGCAGGATTATCGACGTGTAAAGGGAGGAAATTGAGGGCTGGTGATGAAGTTATGTTCACATTTCCGTTGAGGAGTAATAATAGTGCGAGTTTGATTTCCCCCAGGAAGGTTTTCGGGAAGGGAAGGCAATCTGCTGCAGCTTGTTCGGAGATTGTTAGGTTTTCTACTAGAGATAGTGGAGAGGTATGTATGTCACATGATGTGTCGATATTTCCGTTTTTTTTCAAGTAATTAATTTTAGGATTGTAATTAAAAGTGGTGGCTTTTTTTCTGGAAGTGTTTATATGATATTGACTGGTTAGTTTATGTGTTTGCTGGCTTAATCATAAGTACCTTGACATAGGGGAGAGGCCATATGTCATTTCTTAGCTACTATTATGAGTTTTATAATGATAGTCAAGTGGTGGTCTTTGATTGGTATGTTTGTTAACTGGTTAATTTAGGTGTTTCCTGGTGTAATGGCATATAAGTTTTGACATGCTATTTGAGTTGTGATTTCTGGTGGCCGTGGCAGATTGGTCGAATTCCTAATGAGTGGGCTCGGTGTCTTTTGCCACTTGTGAGAGATAAGAAGGTTAGAGTTGAGGGGTTCTGCAAGTCGGCTCCTGATATACTAGGGATAATGGATACTGTTGTATTGTCAATAAGGTGAGGGTAGCTTGATATGATGATTTACCTTTTTTTAAATTCATGTTTTGCTTTTGTGCATAAGTGATGTAAAATTGTCTATTCGGTAGACAATAAGAGTGAAGTTGTGCAATTGATGATGCAACAATCACTTTCAACACTTTGCTACACTATGGTTTTATATTACATTTGGTAGTTACCATTGCCATTGTTAGGTAGTACATACCATTGCTGCATATACAGTTGCTGATACATCTTGACTTTGTACCAGTGTGTACATTGATAGTGCTATGTTCCGCAAGCACCAGCAGGTCTCACTTAAGACATCTGGCACTGAGGAAACAATTGTTCATCCTCTTCCAAATTTATTCCGGTTGCTTGGATTGACTCCTTTTAAGAAGGTGATGGTTTGCCTTTTTATTCCTGAACAGCTTTTGTTTCTACAATGCTGAATATTGGAAAATATGAACTTTGCCTCAACATACAATTTTGTCATTAAAATGTTTTAATGAGTCCTTTGTCATGATTAGGCAGAATTTACACCAGCTGATTTGTACACAAGAAAACGACCATTAAACTCCAAGGTAACAAAACCCATCATGTGCCTTTTGTCAATAACTTTTCTTACCTCAGAAGAATGTAGCTAATAATTTTACCTAAACAGGATGGGAATGTTATTCCTTCATCATTGTTGAATACGAACAAGGAGAAGAATCAATCAGAAAAGGGAAATGAAGAGTCTGTTTCTGATGCTGATCTTGACAATATTGTTGGTGTTGGGGACAACTCTGGCTTAGAGGTACTGCTATCTATGAGAGAAATTGTGTTAGTAAGCTGACAAATGCACATAACAGATGGGTTTATTTAAAGAATTGTTATGATTTAGGAAATGGATCCTCCTGGCACACTTCAGAGTGAACTTCGACCCTACCAAAAGCAGGCTCTGCATTGGATGATTCAGCTGGAGAAGGGAAAATATGTGGATGAGGGAGCAACAACTCTTCATCCATGTTGGGAGGCTTACCATTTAGCAGACAAGTATGTTGGATGCTGTAGCACTCAACGCATTATTTTTACCCCAAGATGCATTTTAATGAGTTTTTTGTTCTTGTAGGAGGGACCTTGTTGTCTATTTGAATGCATTTTCAGGTGATGCTACGGTAGAATTTCCAAGCTCACTTAAAATGGCCAGGGGAGGAGTATGTTTCTATGCAGTCTGATTCTATTGAAATTTAAATTCACTAATTTTTGCAATCTACTGGAAGTTGACTAGATTATGCTTTTGAAGATTCTTGCAGATGCCATGGGACTTGGGAAGACCATCATGACCATAGCCCTTCTACTTGCTCAATCAGGAAGGGATGGGTCATCAAGTAGTCAATCTGTGAGTCAGCCTTCTAGTGAAGATGTTGAAGCCAGTGATATTTCAGATCAATTGCCAAATCCCATGAAAAAAACTACAAAATTTTCAGGCTTTGATAAGTTGAAGCAAAAGGAGATTCTTGTAAATGGTGGCAATTTGATTATATGCCCTATGACTCTTTTGGGCCAATGGAAGGTACTTGTTTGCTGTTTTGATGCATTATGTGATTGCTATTTGTTGGTTGTCTCTGTTTCTATTTTTCATATACTACTTGTGTTCATGAATACTTGACAATTATTGGTCCCTTAAGTATGAGAAGCAATCTAAGCTTTTGAATGTATTGTCAGGCAGAGATAGAAACTCATGCTCAGCCTGGTTCTTTGTCTATATATGTTCATTATGGACAAGGTAGAGCTAAGGACGCAAAATTTCTGGCCCATAATGATGTTGTGATAACTACATATGGAGTATTAGCTTCAGAATTTTCGGCAGAGGTAGTTTAAAAGGATCTTGCTATTCTCCGTTTGTCTGCATATTGCATATAGTTTTACACGTGAAATTAATGCTCTTTACTTTTCTGGTTTCCTCTCTAGAATGTTGAAGAGAATGGGGGAATTTACTCAGTTCAGTGGTTTCGAGTTGTTCTTGATGAGGCACATACCATAAAATCTTCAAGAAGTCAAATTTCCATTGCTGCTGCTGCTCTGGTTGCTGAGCGCCGCTGGTGTCTTACTGGCACTCCTATCCAGGTGATTGATTTGGTTCACATTTATTTAACACAATCCTTTATTTCAAGTTTCTCTTATTGCACATAAGAAAAGGGAGAACTTTTTACTTAGTAACGTACTTGATTCAGAGTTCAAAGGATTCTTTTCAGTTTATATATATATATATATATATATATATACATATACAATGGTGGAATCAAAAATTTATTTTAGGGGGGATTCATTCACTGTTAAATATAAAAAATTTTGCAATTAAATAAATATTTAACAATTAAAGTACCAAAACGACAAGTATAAAATTAATAAAAATCTATAAATGTACATACTAAAAAAAGTGACTATTGATTGACATTTGAACTGTTGATACTAATTGTGCGACTAAGGGGAGCTAACTTTAGAGAGTAAATACTGTGGATTTGTTTAAAAAATTTCTCTATATTCTACCATAAATAAAAAAATCAAAATAAATTCATATTATTTAATCACAATTTACAAAATAATGAATTTTTAATCACAATTCATAATTCACAAATCAATAAAATTTTCAATTCAATTTACAATATATTTTTAATTTAAAATTTTTATTTCTAATTCACAATAAATTAATTATTTTTAATAAAATTTCTATTTTACTATAACTTCACAATATTTTTAATTCACAATAAATCAATTAGAATTTGTAATTCACTATTCATAATATATTTTTAATTTAAATTTCCTATTTCTTAATAAGAGTTCCTAATTCATAATTTATTTTTAATTTAAAATTTTATTTCTAATTCACAATAAATTTATAATAAATTAATTATTTTTAATATATTTTTAATAATTTTTTTATTTTACTATAACTTCATAATATTTTTAATTTACAATCAATTCACAATAAATCAATTAGGATTTATAAATTCACAATTCATAATATAATTTTAATTTTTTATTTCTAAATTGAAGTTCTAAATTCACAACATATTTTTAATTTTAATTTTCTATTTCTAAATTGGGGTTCTTATTTCAAATTCAATCAATTCACAATTTTTAAGAAATATGAAAGAAAAAAAAATAAATGCCATATTTTTAATGTAAACCTAAATGAATTAAAATATGAAAGATATAAGAAAATTGAAAAATATAGAAAATTTAAAAAGAATGGTAGAACTTGCTTTCGTTGAATCTAAAATTGAGTGCAAATTCTTCAAATATTTGTTAGTTTAACCCAAAAGATTGATAAAAATTAAATTCTAGAAGAGTAGTTTAAATATTTTTTGAGAAAAAAGAGATAATTGGGTGAGAAAAAAGAAAAATTTTGGGGTTTGGGGAAGGAGAAATATGGAGAAAAAGGAAAGTGTTTTGTGGGTGTGTGTTGGTGGGAGGGGGGATGGGCTACAGACCTCTTTGTTCTTTTTTTTTTTTTTTGAGTAATTGACAAAAAAGGCATTTTGAGAGAGAGGGGGGGTTGGTCTTCTTCCAGCTCCAACCCCCCCCCACCCAAAAAAAAATCTGGTTTTCTCTCACCATGGCAGGGTCAGATCCCTTCCTAGCGGCCAGGAGGGCTGAAGCACCCCCCTGGTTCCGCCACTATATATATATATATATATATATGGGAATCTGTCTTTTGGCAATCGATCAAACTGCCTCTGGAAATGTCATTCTATTTTTTTTTAAATTTGGTACTTTTAATTTTCTGTGTTGTATATCTGCACATCTTTTCTCATACATGAATGAGGTTTTCGTTGAGTCATCTCTTCTTATGCCTCCTATCATGTAAAATTTTCTCTTTGGATGCTCGGGAGGGGCTGGGATTTTCAGTGGTGACATTCAAACCTTGGTGCTTGCTCCTTGATATAGTATCCCTTTTTAACTATAGATCTAGACATCAATGCCCCACTATCTAAATTCTAAAGTAAATTTTTTTGCTGAGGGGGATGCCTCTTATCCATTTGAGTGGTGTTTGGCTTTTTAAATGTTATAGTTCATGATGCATGTTTGGTGTCTCAGAATAACCTGGAGGACATCTACAGCCTTCTTCGGTTTTTGAAGGTGGAACCTTGGGAAAGTTCGTCATGGTAAGTTTTGCTCCAGTATTCATGCATGTTTATGTGTGTGTGTGTGGATATGTACGTATATATAGTGGTTTTAGACATGATAAAATCTATTACAATTAATTTTTAGAATGTTTTAGAATGTTCAAGCGACTTTTCTTCCAAATTTAGTGATGGATCGTTATTTTGGCATGAAATAATGTAGGATTAATCAAAAGTCACGACCTTAGAACTAGGGTATTGTTGAGAAGAAAGCTGTCCATTTGCAGTATAGTAGTTACGGATTAGCCTTGGTGTGTAGTCTGTTGTTGATGTTTGATTATATATTTTTTTAATCATCAACAAGTGATTGTATGAAAAAGCAGTTGTTAATTAGTGTTTATCACTCATAGTCTTTGAAACCTCTTAGATTCTTCATAAAAAAAAAAAAAAGCTTTTCTGTTACTTGGAATGTGCCTTTTTGCATTTTCATGTGTGGTGGACAATATGAAACAATCTATGGAGGATTAGTTTTAAATATTAATTTATCTTCTAGCAATACCTGCTTGTTTTATTTGGGCTTATGTTTTACAAGTTTATTCTAGTAATGGACTGCAAAGCAGACAGAGAGAGCAAGAGAGTTGTGGGCAGATAAGGGGAGACAGGCACACACAAAATCTTAGGATTCTATTTAATAGTATCTAAATTTGATGTGGTAGGTTCTGTTGCATGGCTAAAACCTAGTCTATTGGAAGATGATCTTATCCAAGCAATGGTCCGAGGACGTTCTGTATTTCTCTAGTGGGTTCTGTGCCATACTGATTATGTGTGGTTAATTTTTTCCTTTTTGTGACAGGTGGAATAAACTTGTCCAAAAACCGTTTGAGGAGGGTGATGAGAGAGGACTGAAGTTAGTTCAGTCTATTTTAAGGCCAATTATGTTAAGGAGAACAAAGTCTAGCACAGATAGAGAAGGCAGGTGAGTGTACTGGTTAACAGTGTAGTATATCTCATTCTCTCTCCCAGCCTCTTGTGAATTGAACTCTAAAATTAGTTGTTGCTTGTTCCAGGCCAATATTAGTTCTGCCTCCTGCAGATATTCAGGTGATATACTGTGAACTGACAGAAGCTGAAAGGGATTTTTATGATGCTCTCTTTAAAAGATCCAAGGTTTATAATTATTTTCCATAATTGCATCACATATGTGGTATGACTTTCCCATCGTGCTTCTTCTCATGTAATATCTTGATGGGAATCTCCTCAGGTGAAGTTTGATCAGTTTGTAGAGCAAGGGCGAGTTCTTCATAATTATGCTTCTATCTTGGAGTTACTTTTACGCCTTCGTCAATGTTGTGATCATCCATTTCTCGTTATGAGGTGTGGACCTCATCCTTTTTAGCTTGATTACTAATTACGTGCCATTCATGTGGTGATGATGTTTGTGGGAACTGATCATATGTTGGTTTTGAAAGGAATTGAGGGGGACTGTGCAAATATTGGTATATGCATCAGCAGATGTCCTTCTAGATGATTAGGTAGCCTGGAAGAGAATGCTTTTTACTTAATTTTTGATTTGAATGAAGGAAAGGGGCTCAATTTCACAGCTAATATCTTTTACATAGTTGCTGTAATTCAACTTATATGAGCCAGGGATTGCTGATATACTACAGTTCCCTTTGCAATGCCTACGTTATGTCCAACCTTGTCTATTTTTGTCATTTTCAATTTTAATAACTCATTTATCGTCATTTCATTGTCATCAGTATTATTATATAACAGCGTATCAGTTGTTTTCTTGGTTAGTTATTTCATTATAGACTGGCTACAGCTACAACAAGATAGCCCCAGATACATCTTCTCCTATATTCAACTTGGTGTAGATTACTATCACACATTTTACTTCACATTTTAGTTAAAGAAATGTCCATTAAATCATTGGTGATGGGTGATATTGACATGTTCAGTCGAGGTGATACCCAAGAATATTCTGATCTAAACAAGCTAGCAAAACGCTTCTTTAAAGGTGGCCGAAATGTCCTGGAAGGAGAAGCCAGAGATGTGCCTTCAAGGACATATGTTCAAGAGGTCATGGAAGAGCTGCGCAAGGGGGAACAGGGAGAGTGTCCAATATGTCTTGAAGCATTCGAAGATGCAGTATTGACACCTTGTGCTCACCGCTTATGCCGAGAGTGTCTTTTGGCAAGCTGGAGAAATCTCACTTCTGGTTTATGTCCTGTTTGTAGGTATTCAAGCTGCTGTTATTGTTTCATCTATATGATTACTATCTTTCTTGTGTTTGATTTCAGGTTGAAACTTTCTCCATAAAACATATTTACTGCAAACTTAAATTTTCCTGCAAGCTCAGTGTTTTATTTCTGGTCTTTTAGGCAAACCATTACTAGGCAAGAGCTTATTACAGCTCCAACTGACAGTCGATTCCAGATTGATATTGAGAAAAATTGGGTGGAATCATCCAAAGTAGTTGTTCTCTTGCAAGAACTTGAAAATCTTCGTTCATTAGGCTCTAAGAGCATTCTTTTCAGCCAATGGACTGCCTTTCTGGATCTCTTACAAATTCCTCTTTCCAGGTTTGTTCCTAGATACTTAAAAGTTTGAAGGTTATGTGCTTGGTTGTATAGGCATTTCAAGTATCTTTTTCAATAAAAATTACACTATGCTCTAGGAAGGTAGATTAACATGGAGAACTTCCCAGGGTTGATACCTCTTTAAGGGCTATCTAACTATCTGCTCAGTTTTCATATATCCTTGTGGTGTTCCCAAATATTGATGTATTCAAGTTGATCTTGGCACCAGGAGCTTTATTTTGGCAAAAGCACAATTATATATTTTTTAATTGGATAACTTTCCTTTTTGTTTTTCCCCCTTATAGTTCCCTAGATATATGCATGCTCATGAAAATTTCTGTAATATCATCCTGTTTTATAGATGTATATATTCTTTAGTTGAATTGATGCCCTGAGGTGTCCTGTTATGGCTATCTACTGTGTGTGGAGACTAATATAATTCTCTTGCTGGGCAGGAGTAATATTAAATTTGTTCGCCTTGATGGGACTCTAAACCAGCAGCAGCGTGAAAGTGTCATAAAACAGTTCTCAGAAGATGACAGTATCCTGGTCTGTGAATTTTTTTCCTTTTCCTTTTTCTCTCTTCCTGTTCTCCTCTGTAATAGAGGTTGGGATGTGATGGTTTAGTACGATGCTTGGGTTTTATCATCTGAGTTGTTCTGATACCAGGTATTGCTGATGTCACTGAAGGCTGGTGGCGTTGGGGTAAATCTAACAGCAGCTTCCAATGCCTTTATCATGGTATGCATTTTTTTTAGTTGTGAAATAGTGCCTCATGGACATTTTTCTCTTGCATCTATGTTTGTGTATACTTGTGTAGACACGATGCACCAACTCAGACATTCCAAAGACCTATGATTAGATTTCAGATTTCTTTGTTAAAAGAAGCATAATCTTGTTGTGATTTGTGATTCTAGCTCTCATCTTACCGTGTTATGCTGTTTGCAATAAATAGATTAACATTCAAGTTTTTGCTAGGATCCTTGGTGGAATCCAGCTGTAGAGGAACAAGCTGTCATGCGGATTCATCGCATTGGACAAACAAAACAAGTGAGGATCAAGAGGTTCATCGTAAAGGTAAATTTTTAAACTCAACTTGGGCTCATGTGGTTAGAGATTTAGAGGTTATTAGGTAGCAAGAGGACCTAAATGTGTGGTTCTGAACTCCATGTCCTGTTTTGAAGTATGAGTGGCTAAAATCCAAAGTATGGCTTTCCTTTTTGTGTGTCAAAGATTGATTTCCGAGTGACATTATAATACAATGCTTGACATAGTTGTGGTACACTATCTGTTCTCTAGTTTCACTAATGTATGTACAAGTGCATAATATATACTTGGATCGTAGGGAACAGTTGAGGAAAGAATGGAAGTAGTGCAAGCACGTAAGCAGCGGCTTATTTCTGGTGCCTTGACTGATCAAGAAGTTCGAACTGCACGTATTGAAGAACTGAAGATGCTTTTTACATAGAATACTGCAGGTCTTATTTTGATTTGTGAGTCATGATGGGATTTCTCCTTAGCTTTATGATTTCTGGAAATAAGAAAGTAACAAATTTAGCTGCTTTTACATGGCGCTTAGTTTTGAAGGACTTCCAGGGTATCTGTGTCTAATTTCACGTTTTGGTCCTTGACAGGCAAGATTGCTGGTGGCTACCAAACTTGGCTGTTCGATTATCTCATGCTTGATTATTTGTAGATCTGAGATTTATGTCTGACCAATATGAAATTGATCTTTTGGGCATTCAAGTGTCAATGGACAAAACATTGTAAAATTCGTGTATTTTGGCTTCCTCTAAGATAGGGTTGATTTTATTTTTATTTATTTATTTTTGGATAACAAGGATAGATGTATTTCATAGTCTCAGGCGGAAATAAGTGTACATGTTAAAGAGGATTTGGAACCTTGTAAGATTTTGCATCAGAGTATTGCATTGTAAAGTACCAATTTGCATTATTATTTTTGCGTAACAAGAAAAATTAGTCATTCATCTATAGTTTTGGATTTGCGTATATATTTGTTTTTCTTTGAGAAAACAATGGGATCAGTGATCATTAACAATCAGATTTCCCTTAGTCATCCCCTCTCGTTAAAAACAAACAAAAAAATTCCTTCTTCAAGTGTAATGCTCACTGATTTTGCAACTTTTAAAAATTTGCCTTTTAACTAAAATGGGTTTTAACTCAATTGAAACCTGCAAAACAAAAGGATACAGCTCAAAACATGCCGAGTTATATATATTATGAATTCAACCAGCTAAGAATTCAAAGAAAGGATCAACAAGAGAGAAAACTGCTTAGAGTGCTTCAGGTGTTAACTTGAGAGGAATTGTTCAATGTTTAAATCAGTGGCTAATTTGATCAAAAGATATAAAAAGTGTTTTATAAAGGTTAAGAGTCTGTAGCATAAAATATGGTCTTCCCAGTTACGAACTTCTATTTATAAAGTACTCAGAGAATGATTACAGTAACTGCTCAAAATAGTGGGTAAAAAAGTCATGTTCTCACGTTCTCCTAGTATGTAGGTCTTGACGTGCTCAACTTGCCTCGAGTGTGTGTGGGTTCAAGATGGATTGACACTGAATCACAATGTCCAATACGGAGCAAAATTGACCTCAAATGTAGAGTTCGGATCTCAAAGTGATGCAATTCGAGCCTGAGTATGTAATCTGACTGACTCTTTGACAGGCTCAGCTATAGAATTTAGTTTCAGATCGATTTTTGCTAAACACAAATGACGATATTGATTCTTGAGTAAGTACTCATCAATATATATAATTATGTAATCGGGAATATTCTTTGTATATTAAAAATTATGATTGAAATAAAATTTAGTTGCTTTTATTTGATAGAGCAATACTTCTTTTGTAGATAATGGTTTTGTGTGAAGGACCATGCCAATGCTAACAGTTCAAGATACATCCAAATCTTTAAGCGAGTCGAATGCATGGAAACGTTTCCCCCTTAGTAAAACGGTCCAAAACGTTTCGGGCCCGTTTCTAAAATTTTGAGAAAATCAGAAACGCGTTTCCTACACTGCCAGTCGATGACAAAAGCCCTCGCGCGCCGTGCCCTGTCCCCATACACACAAATCCAACACTCCATCCCATCCCATGCGACTTAGCGCACGGCGACGAGTTCTGTGGCAGCGCGACGTTGACAGTGCAGCGGCGAACTCGACCGCGGCGCAGCACAGTAATCAGGTCTGTTGGCCTTGGTCTAATCGGGTTTTCAGTGTATTTTTCGTGGATTAGTTTGGGTTTTTTTTATGCATTTAATTGGAATCTTTTGTGGGCTTTTTTGTTAATGGAATTTCCGAATATCTGCATCTTCTCTCTCTCTCTGTTTTTTTTTTTTTTGGGTTATGGCCATAGATGCATATGTACATCTTCATGTGGCCAGCATTAGACTATTGCAATTGCGAAATTATACTTGAAAGGCTGGACTTATCAAAGCATGTTGAAAAGAAATTATCTGAATTCAGTCAATTCACAGAGTGATATATTTTTGTATCAGAATCCCTGGGTTTGTTTTGTCCTGCCATTTTAAGCTTTAATTGAAAGACAGGACATGGGATTGGCCTCGGCCACAGTCGTAGCATCCTTTTCATCCTCAATTCGCTCCGCTGAGGCCAACATCATCTCTCCTCCTTTGCCCTCACTTCCATTCAACGTTTTCTTTCTCTGTTTCCTTCTTATGTACGTTCGTTTTTCTTCTCTTTCTTCAAATTTTCTTCTGAAATTCCTTAAATGACTACATATACACACTTTCCTTTTAAAATGATTTTATGTCTAACTATGTTCTCACCACAGTTTTCTTTGGAAACATCAGTTTATATTGTAAATGGGTCATGAAGTGCATGAGAATGTTAGAATACATAAATGTGGAACTGAAGAGGAAAGAAGAAATAGCTTTAATTTCATATTGTCTCTTATGTGCTTATGGTGCACACGCACGCTAAATACAAAGGTTTCATTCTATGCATGTGGAATTGAAAAAGAAGTGAAGTGCTAGGTACCATCTGCTAGATAAATGATGGTGTTTCCCACCACTTCTCAATAAAGCACCGAGATTATAGACCAAGTGGGATCTTATTATAAGGGCTAAATATTGTAATACTTTGGAGGATCATAATTCTCGTATAATCTGTTTTTATTTCTGTTTTTCTATTTCTTTTTCACTCATAATTCACATATTCAGAAACACGCAACATAGCAGGGTGTTTCAGCACATGCCTCTTTTGTTCTAGAGTCATAATTTCATAGTAAGGATAAGGTGAAAGCAAAATAATGGTGGTTCCTTATCAAAGTTGTGAAGGAAAGAAGGGAAGAAGGAATGGTACTTAAAGAAAAGAATATTGATTTGGATAATTATTTTTGATAGGATTATTTTGTATGATTTGATTATTTTTTGCTTCAATGATAATTATAAATTTATGTGTGGAAGAAAAAATATTTATAAATATATCTCTCTCTATATATATTTTTTATATTTATACGTTTTCCCCACGTTTCGGTTCTTACACTTTTGAAAAATGCCGTTTCCCCATGTCCGTTTTTGCATTTCGTGTTTCCGCGTTTTCCGTTTCCGTGCTACCTTTGAATATATATTTTTAATCATTCTATATAAGGTAATTACTTTAATATTGAATTATAGTTGATAATGTTGAATAATTTTTTTTTCTATTTTTCTAATATGTATAGCATTAATCATAATTATGTTAATCATGTGAGCTGGAAACTCAATAAAAATGGTGAGTTTACTTTATTTTGTGCTTGAAATTTTTTGCAACAAGATCATGGTAAAGGTAGTTGGTGGCATTTGGTTTTTGAGGGGGCCTTATCATTCCCATACATAATTTCATTCGGTGGATGACAATTCAGGGCAAGCTTAATGCTAAGAGTAGATTATTTAATTGAAGGTTATTCAAGACAAGTAGTGTGTGTTATATAATAGTGCAGAGGAATCCATCAAGCATTGATTTTTTGAATGTACTGCAGTTAATAATATGTGGGTTAAAGTGTGACATTAATCAAAGAGTTTTAATTTGGCAAAGAGAAATTCTTTGATTTAATAAACAGTATAAGGGAAAAACATTATTAGTAAAATGAGAAGGTTGGTTTTGATAGTAGTAGACGCTATTTAGAGAGAGAGAAATTATGTCAATTTTTAGTAGGAGCAAGTTAATGCAAATAGAGTCATTCAATTTATATATTCTGTTGAACTGTTGCCTTAGCCTAAGGTGAGACTACTTAGGAGTGGATGTGAGGGTTCAAATCTCACCAATGTAATCTCCTCCCTAATATTTTAAAAAAATTTGATATATTCTACTGTATTATGTATAGAAAATGATGTTGCACTCTTGTAAATTCTATAGGGTGATGTACTGGTGGCAAGATTAGAGAAGTTAATACCTTGTTTGTGTTGAGTTGTATTTTTTTTTTTTGTCCAATTTTAGCTTTAATAAATTTTTTTTGTTCGCTTGACCAAAAAAAATTGATTAACCTATATGTTAATTGAATTAAAATCTCAAGCTATACCCTTAATTACTCTTTGTCTTGAGACGTATCTGTGTTTATTAGCCTAATGACAAAGTTCAATGACTCTTTGCATTGGGATATATCTTGTTATGAATTGCCCAATTTTTTTTTGTTTTTTTTGTGTAAATGAAAAACTGAGGGCAATGTGGTCAAGCAAAAATAAATCCGGATAAAAAACAATTCATGAAAAACTGACCCTACCTGACCCAACAGTTTGCAACTCCACCACAAAAGGAGCAGATATAGGTAATTGGGCGGGTCAAACAGAATCATCCTCCTATGGATTCAGAAACCGAACTATCTTCTTCCAGACGGCAAGTATCATGCTCCACCTGCTTCGATGCTCTCTGGTTCTGCTACTGTACTCTCTTTTTTCCTTTCTCTATTTTCTAGCTTTCAAAATCTTTTCTTTTTGTCATATGTAACATAATACACATACACCTGGTTCAAAGATCACATCTTCCATTTGGGTTCGCTTATTTCTTTCTTTTTGGTATTCAATTATGATTTTTGTTAAAAACCTGGTTGGGAATTGTCATATGGGTGTTGATTTTGTGGTGTGCAGCACCAGTGCATCAGATGCAGCAGTACTATAGGCTAGGAGTGCTTGATAACTGTTCTGATAAATGGAGTGCTTTGGTTGATTGTTTAACTCTTAAGACCAAAAAATCTTCCCAAATGCAGGTACTCTTCTAATCTTATTACTCTAATTTGTACCTATTTGTAGTTATTTTCTTGTTATTGGAAACTTGGTCATGTGCTGGTTAGATTGCATGCTTGTTTCTTCTTGGCATATATTTGGCTTGGAAAAAGAAATGTGTAGAATTTAATTGCGTAATGGTGAGGGAGTAGTAGAATGGCTTGGGAAAATAAGTTGTGCTAATAAGTTGTAATTTTATGAAACTACCATTACTGAATTTGATTTTTCTACCATGTTGCTAATAAATTGGCAGTTGAGAGTCTGCATCGTAGTGGTGTTGGAGGTCAAACATTAGCAGTTTTCATCCCCTATAAATATTTTTGATGTACCAAAAAAATTTATGAACAATATGTTGTTAGTTGCATGTCGTAAACTATATAAATATATCCTGTAATAGTTTTGTCACATTCAACCCTTGACATGTTGGTGAGTCATGGATATTACTGTATATGTTTATGGAAGAAAGTTTTAGCAATTGTAATTTGTTTACTTTGTATTGGAATTTACATGTGGGCATGCACATACGTGCATATGCGCAGGCAATTAATGAACTGAAAATGCTATTGGCACCACTCTTGTTACTTGGTCAGTCATCCTGCCACCTGTGAATTTGAAGCTTAGAGCATTAAGGTTGCATCAATAACTTTGCCATATTGTTAGGTGCAACATAAAGTCGTGATGTAGAAATGCTAGTATGTGCCGCACTAGTTTTGATAAAGCTTTATGGTTATAATCCCTTAGGGAATTTTATGTTCTCAATCTGATGCTTGTGTGATCCTCACTGCAGAAGTCAAATGCCAATAATTGCTGAATTTTGATTGCATGTTTACATAGAAATATTCCCTTTCACCATTTGGTCGCTGTTTTTAGATTGGAACCACCGAGATAACTCTTAAATTGGAGTTCCATCGCTGAAATAAAATCTTGTACCATAATTTTTGTTGATTTTTTCTGAATGGGGTGATTTTGTGGTTCAAGGAATGGCATTTATTGGTTTATGGTGAAACTGGATTCATTTCTTTTCATGATATGCTTTGCTCTGGTAATTCCAGTGGGTATCTTTATGAATAAGAAATGAGGACAGCATCACGTGCCTATATAGTAGATAGATGTTTGTTGAGGCCAATATAGTTGTACATGCAGAGAAAGATTCAAGCCGATCTTTTTTATGTTCAGTTTACCACTTTTAAGTTTTTAGATCTTTATAAGACTGCATTTGGATAAGTTCATTAAATTGAATCATTGTTGTTTTCCCATTGTCCAATTGACAGTCCATTGTTTTTTTTAACTAGAAATAGAGAGTTCATGACTTTATACTACAGTTTGGTTTAAACCAGTAATAGAGAGTTAATGACTTATACCACAGTTTGGTTTAACGTGCTTGGTTTGGAATGTCATTGAATGCTTGAGATCCTTCTTTTTTTCCTTCCTGGCAAGTGTGTCGCGTGTTTAATGACCAACCTTGGCGAATTTAAAGAATTTTGCTGTTATCTTTCTGTGGTGTCCTTGAAAGTGTCTGCATGAATTCTGAATGCAGGAAATTCTGGACACTCGTCAGAAAGCCAAACCCCACATTTGGACTTTCCGGACACCAGACGAAGCATCATCTCACTGGAAAGAGCTGTTTGGACATTTAGATGAAGTGGATTGAGGACCCAACATTAATTTACAGCTTCTTTTAAGATACCGATGGCTGAATTTTTGTTTTTGCTTAGCTAAAATAAGAGAGTACAGGATGTATTCGTTACAGATGCAGGCTAATGCCATGCATTGGTGCTTAGACAGAGAGAGGAAACATGAATTTTTGGCTTTGAACGTGTATTGTTCTTGTTTTCCAGTCAACAGTAATGATTTTTTCAACTGTTTGAGTTGGCAAAGTTATGAAAGCTAAGGGTATTCGAACTGAAAGGTAATTGAAAAATAAATAACTAAAAATATCTAAATCAAAGTGATATTTGTTTTAATTTTAGATAATTTTTGTTATTTGAACTGATATGAAACAAAGCAAACAGGATCGAACTGAATTGATCCAAATAATTGATGTATATATTTACTTGTCAATATATTATAAATAAGTCACATATTTTGTATGTATTATATATAATTAAATTATATTAGTTATCTATTCGTAAATATATTATATATAGGTTTTATATATTCATATATAGTAAGTCATCTATATTTTAATATATTATATACAGTAATTAGGAAATTTGGTTCTAAATGAATATATTTTCAGTTATTTTATCCATATGTTTTTGTAGTAATTGGATAATTGAATTGCATCCAAATGGAATTGAAAAGAATCAAATTGAATCAAAATCTAAGTTAAATTGATTGAAATTTTAAATATTTGAATTGAAATTGTGAAGTTTACGAGTATCGAACTGGAATCATATCAAAATTTATTAATATCTGTTTTAATTTTGGATATTTGCAAATATTCAGTCTAGTATTGAAGTTGATCATCCCTAATAAAAATAATTGTGGTCGTTATTTGTTTGTTGATCACAGGATTATATCTTAATACAAGTATTTTCAGAGCCAAAATTGTTAGATAGGACAAGCGCATGCGCTCCACTCTTCTACAACTTGTGGGGCTTGAAAGTAATACTTTCATCAGTAAACAGTAACAATGTACCATCTGGTTTTCTTTCTTTGAATCTTGTTTTTCAAAACCCTTTTTTCAAAAATAATCACTAATTAAAATTAAAGATTTTCCATAGCATTCCTTATTCATATTTGGAAATTAGATCCTTGTTAATTAAAAAAATTATAAGATTCATTTGTAACAAAAGATTATTTTATTACTAAATAAATCAAAGATATTTGTTTTATTTTATTAATTAAGACAGATATTCTCTCCTTTAAAATTAGTAAAAACAAATAAATATTGTAGCTGTAATATTAAAATCAAATTAAATCCCCAACAAAAACTAAAATCCTGGAACTCTGCATTTTTACCTAAAAACCAACATACCCACATTGGCAAAGTTGATAGTTTTAAGGGCATTCATCGAATCAAGAAAACCAGGCAAGATTTCCGTTATGGTGCCTTCACCACCCTATTACACTATTAGTTCAAAGATCGCTTCTCCTTCCTTTTCCTTCGTCCATATATATACACAAATATGCACTGTAAAGAGAGGAAGGAAGATAAAAACTTACTGCATATGTGTTTGTGTTTATAGGTATAGAGGCAAAAGGGAAGAGCTCATGGAAGATAAAAACCTTATATCCACATCATCTCAGGTGAGTCAGTTTGGAAGCAAAAGAGGAAAAACTTGGTGGGTGCGGAACAGTGATGAGTAAGGTTCAAGTAGTAACAGTGAAAAGGAAGAGAGGTAGACCTAGGAAGTTTGATCATGTGGTTATGGGTGAAAGAACAATATCACAGCTTCAGGTGTCGCCTCCTCCTGGCTTTTTGTCTAACCTATCATCAACAGTTAGGAAGAAGCGAGGCAGAGGGCGGCCTCCTGGTTCCCGTAGACTGCAGCTCTTAGCTTCCCTTGGTGAGTTCTCATTTTCTGTTAATTAGGTTCTTGCTGTAGTTCTTTAAATTGATAATCTAATGTTGCTTCGGCTAACTAGGTTCGGACTAGAGTTCGAACTGATAATGTCGCGTCTCTGACAAAACATTTTACAATCTATTTCTTGATATTAATCATCTTTTGTGATCTTAGATTAGAAAATTGTACTCATCTCCATAATGGGTTCAAAGAAGGAAATATATTATCCAATTTATGAAGAGTGCTTTTGGGGTTAAATCTATTATATCTTTAACCTTAAGGACAGTGGCATTAGAGTTGGAACTCTAGTCGAAGCCTAATGAACCCAAAAATAAAAAGTTTTGATGTCGTCAAGCTGTTTATTTAGGTGATTTTGCTGCAAAAACAGCAGAAGGAAGCTTCATTCCTCATGAAGTTGCCGTGAATTCAGGAGAGGTAATTACATATTAGACATTTGGGAATGAATCTTTCTTGGGATTTGTTTCTATATGCTAAAATTTCCTACAATTGCTTGGCTTTTTTCATCATTCTGTTCGGCAATCATCTACGCAGATTTCTTATTTTCGATGTCAGGATGTTGTCAATAAGATACTATCATTAGCCCAAAAGGGTCCTCGAGCAGTTTGCATTCTTTCTGCTACTGGTATTGTCTCAAGTGTCATCATTCGTCAACCTGGTTCTTCTGGTGGAATTTTACGATATGAGGTGTGCAACTATTATCCTATTAATATTTAGCAAATAATAGCTTTTAGTTTCACGTTATTCTTTCTTTCTTTCTGCGATGATGTTTATACATCGTGTAGAGCGACAAGGAACAGTACTGTTGCTTCTAAACTATGTTTGGAGAATTGATTTTCTTTTTCTATACAGTTACGAAAAATTAATTAAATCAGTACAGAAAATGAATGAAAATAATATATTAAGTCAATGTATAATATTATATTATGTGTTTATAATATTCATATCAAAGTTGTTTGGATGTTTAAATTATAGAAAATCAATGAAATATATATAAAAATTAATCTAATCAACAACAAAAATGAACAAAAAAATAATAATATTATAGAGCTCTTTTACCCCCCAGAAAAAAAATTTCCAATTCTTTTCCCTTTTATTTAATCAAGAATTTACCTCACTTGTAGCAGGGCCTCTTTGAGATTTTATCTCTATCAGGATCATTTGCATTTCGTGAAGCAACTGCTGCACGTCGTAAAACTGGCATGTTAAGTTTTTCCCTAGCAAAACCTGGTGGCAGAGTTTTTGGTGGTGGTGTAGTTGGCTCTTTAATAGCGTCTGGTCCCATTCAAGTAGGTTCTTACCTTTCCTACATATATCTCAAATAAAGACTGTTCTGCACCCTTTTCTTGAAATACTTAATTACATTGGTTACTTTGTTTCAATTTATCAGCTGATTGTAGCCAGCTTCAAGCAGAATATAATCAGAGGTCTCAAATACAGGCACATAGCTGAATCTTCAACACCTGCTGGACTGAAATTGGCAATTCAGAAATGGTAAGTACAGACTACGTAGAGGATTGCACTACACCAACAACATCTGCACTTTTGGAACCCACAAATGGAGAAGCTGCTGCTAACATTACAACCACAGAGCCCATTTCAGACATAAGAATATCACCACCTGAAGTCATTTCTGGCATTCCCAAGAGATGAAGATCTTCATCCCCAGACATAAATGATTAGAATGTGGGACTTGGGATTCTTAGTTCTTTATTGTTTGTATAATTTCTGTTATCAATTTTTTTATTAATTAGCCCATTGGTCTTAAAAGGAAAAAAATTCTCTATTGCAGCCCGCAAATATATGTTCACAGAGTAATGTACACGTGATCAAACATTAGCAAATTGCCGGTACGTTTTGGCATCAAGACTTATTTGTCTAACTGCTGCAACAGCTGCCATAACCCCAATTGCTGAAAAAATAGTTGCAATAGTTATATTCAACCAGAAAACCAGGCTTCTCTTTGATGGCTTAAATGTCAAGTTGAAGAACACAACAGACAAGATAAAGTCTAAAGGCATGAAACCAAATGCTCCAATCAATGAATTGAAGTCTCCAAAAAATGGAAGCATTTCCGCTATTGTAGTTGATATTATCACAGACAATGATCTTGGCACAATTCTTGGAATAACGTTACGAGCAGAAAATTCTTTGCCTGTCGGGTCTGCTAATGTTCGTTCCAACACTTCGATTGTAGGCTGCAAGTAAACCTGTCATTACAGAACATGTAATTATAAGACAATGTAATAAAACTTTAAGAGAAATGCAATCCTATTGCTGGAAATGAAATGGAGAATTCTTACCTAAGCAAGGGCTGATAATTGGAGAATAGTGAGGATGTTGGTCATCAAAACAAACCTTTTAGGCGCCAATGGCTGCCCATTAGTTACAAAGTTGCTAAGGATGAGACCTTCAGCTTGGTTACCAAATGCCCAACATCTAAAATGGCAACACAAAAGAATATTACTGAAACTACAGTATAACATACACATACTCCCTTGATCATCTTCCCCTTCTCAGGTGCTGCTACAGTTGCCTGCAACCATATTCACTTCATTAAATTGAACTTTTCAACTGTTACAATGAGCACCTGAAGGGGATTGGATTTATTATTCACACCTGAACTTTTCAACCATATGTTTTGGCAATGATGCAATGGCATTAAAGATTTCAAAAATCTTGTCTTCTGTATTCCCATTTATAGAGTAGTCCTTGGCTTCCTTTGATGGATTTCCTGTGAAATTAACATGAACCGGACTACATAAGAATAATGATGTGCGAAATGTGCGTCATTATTACTTAGCACAAGCACAAAATTTAGATTCAAATAAAATATATAACCAAAGACTGATACCATCTATGAAGCAGTAACACTTTAATTTCAAACGTGTTCTCTTATAAGCATATTCTGTGTTTATATTCTTGCGTCATAAGTGACCACATCTTAATTTGATCTAAAAATAAAAATTATATCTATATATATATATATATATATATATATATATATATATATATATATATAAGAACGGTTGGTTATTTAATAAATTTTACAATTAATTTTTTACTTCAGTTTAAAATTTTAAAAATATTATCTTAATTTTATTGAATTAAGTTAATTGTCTTTTAATTTTTACATCAATTTTTTAAAATTTAAATCAAAATTTCAAATTTATTTATTCACTCTTAAGCAACACCAACTCCAAAGAAACTGAATTTACTTTTCTTTCAGCTTAATTTTGGTACGCCCCGATGAATTACAAGTCAACACAGTCTTTGTTTTTTTAAACCACTTGCGCTGCTGATGTGAATTAGAAAAAAAAAAAAAAAAAAAAAATCCCATTAAAAATAAGTCCCATGTGCTGCCGCCCAATAATTTAATTTCTCATCTCCAATTATAATTTAGCCACACGTCATTTAATCTATGGTCTTAAATCAGAATGAAAATTAAATTGATCAATTTTTTATTCAATTAGTTTAATCGATTTGATCAATCAATTTAAAATAATATTTTTATTTTTTAAAGAATTATAAATAATATTTAAAAATATTTCAAAAATTAGAAAAAAAAATATAATATAATAAAATAATAAAAATTATTTTTAAAATACAAAATTTAAGTAAAATAGTATAAATTTTAAAAATTTTTAAATTTTTTTACGAAACGATGCAATTTATATTAATTCAATTTGATTTGATTTTTAATTTTAAATGATTTTTTTATTTTAAAATTAATTTTTAATATTAAATTGAATCAAACTATAATTCTTAATTTACTAATTTGACCGAGTGATCTGGTCTTGTTGATGTAACCGACGTCATTTATTTCAAGGCGCAGGAACATGGCCTTATTCTGATCCAAAAGATTACTGTGTAAAACAAATACTATAATAAATCCCATTAAAAATATAACATTTATAAATTATTAAAATAATTTTAGACATTAAATTATAAATAACTCTAACATAAATTATTATATGAAAATATAATATTTATAGTTAAATATATATAATAAAAATAGAAGAAGATTAATTTTGATCATTTGACTCATTTTTTTCAGATAAGTCATCATTATTTTGATTTTATCCATAAGAGTAGCTAATCATTATTTTTTATCCTTTCGATTAATTTTTCTCTCATATGATAGGTTCCATTTGACTTCAAATTATCCTTGCAAGCACCCAAGCACATAAATCACAGGTCAACAAAATCTTTATTTTTATTTTTTTTTAAAATTTTAATCTCAATCAAGACAAGCGAAAGCTGTCTTGACGAATTGGTGCATTTTTCTATATTTTTTAAAATTACATTGGAAAAAAAATGTCAATAATCCAACTAAGGACGCTGCGTTTCATTTTAATTTCATTTTGAGTATATATATGATATTGTTGCAGTTCTCCAAAATACAATTTGGAGGACTGCGACAATAACGTCAAGGATCACTTAGTGTTGCAAGTGAAATGTTTAGCAATAAGGTCAAGGATCGTCGTAGAGCAGCTAATTTTGTTCAATTTTCTGCCTGTTGATAAGCAAGAAAGAGTTTAGGTCTGGAAATTATCGTTTTAAAATGATGAGGATTACAGAGATAGAATTTTTTCAGAGCTGCTGGCACTACTCCCTTTTGAATTCTGAATACCCTTCGGCATTCATTGACACATATCCTCCATCAAATACTACCCAGTTCAGATTTCTCCAAGAAGCGGACTTCCGATTTGGTTAAAGAATTCGTACAACGTAGATAGGTCTCTTGGAAGTTCGAAGTCGGAACGAGGTATGCTATAAATCAAAGCTAATTTGTTTTACTGTGATTCTTTGGGTGTTTTGGAAATTAGAACGTGAAAGTGCAAATGAATTTTTGTTTTACCTGTTGATGATCCTTATTTTTTTGATAGAATATTTTTATGAATAACAATTTGTGTTTGAATATTTAGCTGTGTAGCAAATGTTGAAGCATTTGACATCAGCTCCATGATATTTTTTTCCTACTTTTCTCAAGCAGTTCATTTCGAAATCAAAACAAGCTTCTCTATCCACAGCCTCTCTCTGCGCATCTTTCTTTAGTTTTCAACAGGAGGGAATGGCCGGCAACAATCCACTTTCTTTCTAATCTATTCAATAAATTGGTAGTTTTCTTCATAGATCTGGATTTTACACCCCTTTTGCTCTCCCATTAGTGATGTTTCTTTAAGTTTTCAAATCCTTTTTCACAGAACAAACTAGAGTTTTGCTTTGCATTTTGTTTTAAAAGTATATTGTAAATCTCAAAATCTATGGCTATCAAGACAAGAGAAACCTTTTCAAGCAGAAAATCTAAATTTGGCTCAATTAGTGCTTTGAAGCGTCATCTAAAATTTGATACTCTTCCTCCTCAGTTTAGCGTAGGAATAAAATAATTTATACTCATTGAGTGTCATTCACACGTTAATGTTTATATAAAGTACTAACTTTTTAGTGTTGAGTGAACTTTATGTGTATTTATGCAATTATTGTAATATCTAGGTCTTTAAATTTGGATAGTACTTATTGCTATATTTTGCAATTCCTGTAAATTTCTCATTTTTCAATGAAATCTCTATTTTCATGTTCAAAAAAAAAAAAAACCTCTATTGAATTCAAGGAATCATCAAATTTAGTACAAAATGTTTCATAAATTTCAAAATTTGACGAATTTTCAAGTTCAATTTCATTTAAGATTTAAAATAGTGATAAAATTCTAAAAATAAAAAAGTTTAATTTTATTTTAATTTCTTTTGGTATTTATTTTTATGATTTTACTAACGTTTTTGAATAATAATTTGTGTTTGAATATATAGCTTTACAGCAATAGTTCAAGCACTTGGCTTCACTTTCCTTGAAACCGTGATGAAATTAAAAGAAAGGTATTCCGTAAGTTTCCAAAGTTGACTTATTTTCAAGTTTAATTTCATTTGGAATTTGAAGCAGTGATAAAATTATTAAAATAAGAAAAGTCTAATTTTATTTTAGTGATATTTATTTTTATGATTTTACTAATGTTTTTGTGAATAATAATTTGTGTTTGAATATCTAGCGTTGCAGCAAAAATAAGAAAAGTTCAAGCAGTTAACCTCACCTCAATTAAATTGAAGAAACCATCAGATTTAGAAGAAAATTGTCGGTAAGTTTCAAAATTTGATTTATTTTCAAGTTTAATTTAATTTGAGATTCAAAACCAAGATAAAATTATAAAAATGAGAAAAGTTTAATTTTATTTTAATTTCATTTCAAAATAAGCAGTGATCTTTATTTTTATTTTTTTTACTAATGTTTTTATGAATAATAATTTGTGTTTGAATATCTAGTGTTAGGAAAAAAGTATGAAAAGTTCGAGCATTTGATCTCACCGACCTTGGATTGAAGCCATCAGATTTCGTACAAAGTGTTTTGTAAGTTTCAAAATTTGACTTCTTTTCAATTTTAATTTCATTTAGAATTTGAAACTGTGATAAAATCATTAAAATAAGAAAAGTTTAATTTTATTTTAAACAAACAGTGATATTTATTTTTGTGATTTTACTAATGTTTTTATGAATAACAATTTGTGTTGAATATATAGCTCTACATTCAATAGTTGAAGCATTTGATGTCACCTCCACTAAATTGAAGAAATCATCAGATTCAGTACAAGCTATTCCATAAATTTCAAATTTGACTTATTTTTAAGTTTTATTTCATTTGAGATTCGAAATAGTGATAATTTTATTAAAATAAGAAAAGTTTAATTTTATTTTAAAATAAAAAGTGATCTTTATTGCTATGATTTTACTAATATTTTTATGAATAATAATTTTTGTTTGAATATCTAGACATGCATAAAAAATAAGAAAAGTTCAAGCACTTAACCGCACCTCCACTGAATTGAAGAAATCATCAGATTTAATACACAGTGTTAATGAATTAGACAAAATAGAAATAGTATAAAGCATATGAAAGTTTTTTTTTTCTTTTAAAAAAAAAAGACTCCTATATATATATATATATAGATGCTTTCAATAATAACAATTTGCACATTTCTTGTTTTGTCTAGTGATGCATCGTCTAAACTGGAAACATTTGCGCCTCCAGCCTCCTTCAAAAATCTGACTCCACCAGTGCTCGACAACCACCAAAAGTCAGCAGGAAAGGTGCTGCAGTTGTTGAACAGAACAGCTGAGAAGAGCTCTTGTTCAATCCTTTGAATGCCTCAAAGTCTTATGGAAATTCACCCCAAGGCTTGCATAATTTCTCTCTTTGCACTAATTTTCCTCATTTTCTAAACTATTTCCCTCTATTGCTGTACTAATTTCAATTTCGCTTTTATTTATGAGCAATAATAAATGATATCTTCTTTTCAACTCTTGTCGTAAAATTTTAACAGTCAAGATTAAAATCAATAGAAATTTTTTCTATTATTTTCTTTGACAATGAAAATATTTATATTTTTTTTATAGCAAGAATAATGTCCAAGCCAGAGCAGTGAGGAACATAACCACAGTCTTGACGCATAATAGCTCTACCCATAAGGTATATCCTACAACACAAACCAAAACCACATTATTATAACAAGGCTATCATGTTCAAGGTTGTGTCAGTGTTCTTTCCCTTGGAGTGAATCAAACTGACCCGTTTCCGTTCGAATTGAGGAACTCCTCCATTTTAAGCAAAGAATTCTAAATAAAGTATGGGGCATTGCCTGGGAATTCACTATTTGTATAGTGAATAGCTAAGGCAGAATTAGATTCGCTCACCATCTTTCCTTCAACAGAAATAATATCATTCTTCGAAAGCTAAACAGCAGATTCCAGTTTGCAACTTCATTTTCAAAAATGCAATTATTTCTTAAAAGCCATATTGACCATATGGCTGAGTAAAAGCAAGTAGACCAAAACTTGGAAACTCTTTTCCCTTACACAAAATGACTCCATTGAATGAAAAGTTCCTTGACGGAGGATAGAGCAACCCATTGATAGTCCCACCACTTGGCAATGTAAGACCAGATGGTCTACTGTTTCAGGATGGTCAGCACAGAATGGACATAAATTTAACTCTGATGCCGTAGCTAGCTAACAAATTCCTTGTGACAACTCGATCAGGACAGGTTTTAACTTATAAAACACGACATTTTAATTTTAGTTACATTCACATTGTGTCGAACACTTTTCTAATATGATATTAGACATACGTCATATGCTAACTTATATATATATATATATATATATATATATATATATAAATCACTATATCTCATATGTGTGTGGTAATATATAGTATTTAACCTAACAATTTTGATGATATTAATTCCATAACTCATTGATTCTGTTTGGAAATTCAGATTCTGAAAAAATTCAATAGAAAAAGAATTTTTTTTTATTGATTCTCTTGTTTAAAAAATCTACATTGAAAATAATTCAATTTTATCATTTAAAAAGAAAATGATTTGATGAGAAAGTCAAAAAGCAATAAGATTTTGAGAGAATTCATTCCAATTAAAAAATTTTAAATAGAATTACTTTAATATCTTATAACTTAAACTAACACTACGTTTGTTTTAAATAAATATGAGTATTTAAAGAATAAAGTGATTTTTAAGTCATTATAAATTTATTCCAAACAATGGAATTCAATTGAATTCTATCAATTTAAAATTCATTTTGAACAATAAATTCTACAGAATTTTCTTACCAATAGATTTCTTTTTTTCTTTTTGCATTATTTGTTTTAATAGAACCATTAAGTGACATGAATAAACGATATAAAAATATACAAAAAAAAAATGTAAGTACTATTGCTGGAAATGAAATGGAGAATTCTTACCACAGCAACTGCTGATAATTGGAGAATAGCGAGGATGTTGGTCATCAAAACAAATCATTTAGTGAGGGTGGCCACGGGCCGGTTCGGAATTGGAATTGGACTGGTCAAAACCAGCCCGAAATCGTGGGGAGATCAGTTTAGGGCTGATTTCCCTTTTGATGGATCCGGAACCGGTGGTTTCAGTTCCAAGCCGTATATATATATATATAGATAATAAATTTTTTAAAAAATAGGTAGCTTAATTTTTGGTAAGAAAATTAAGTTCGAACCCTTTTTAAATTTTTTAATACTATCCGAACCAGTCATAACCAGAGCTGGCCGGTTTCGAACTGGTCTGAAATGGCTGGTTTTGTTCAAGAACCCGAGGTTTCTGAACGTCGTCAGCCCTACCATTTAGGCTCCAATGGCTGCCCATTAGTTATAATGTTGCCAAGGATGAGACCTTCAGTTTGGTTACCAAATGCTCAATAGCCAGAAATGGCAATACTAAAGAATGTTACTGAAACTACAGTATAACATACACATTCCCTTGAACATCTTCCCCTTCACAGTTGCCTGCAACCATTTCACTTCATTAAATTGAACTTTCCAACTGTTACAATTAGCACATACCTGAAGGGGATTGGATTTATTCACACTTGAATTTCTGGGATGATCCCATTACCATATGTTGTGGCAATGATGGCAACGGCATTAAAGATTTCAACAACGTTGTCTTCTGTGTTCCCATTTATAGAGTAGTCCTTCGGCTGCTTTGAAGAACTTTCTGTCAAATTAACATGAGCCGGACTACATAAGAGCAATAAATTTCATTGTTATTACGTAGCAAAAGCAAAAAATGAAATTCAAATAAAATATATGATACCATCTATGAAGCATTAACACTTAAATTTCTAGTGTGTTGCCTCATATGCATTTGTGTTCTTGCTTCATAAGTTACCACATCTTAATTTGATCTAAAAATTTTAAAAATTATATATATGTATATACATGAGATCGGTCAGATATTTAATAAATTTTAAAATTTAATATTTTACTTCGATTTAAAATTTTAAAAACTCTTATCTTAATTTTATTCAATTAAATTAACAACGATTTCAACTGCAAATAGTCTCAATTGGCCACACCACCATAGAAAGGAACAACTCCAAATGATTTAAGAATATAAATAAGGATTTCTTGATGCTATTCTTGCTCAAACACAAGACTACGGTGTTAGTCTTGATGACTTCTATAGGGCCATAGCAGAGAAAAAGAAGCAGATAAGGTAGTGTTATTCAGAGACTACTACCAAATATAATGATCATAAGTTCAGTGAAATATGGTTCTTGAAGGATGCTTCAATATTGAGCTCTTCTGCATAGTTGGAAGGTTAGTCCAAGCTGATGTTGATGATCCAATTTTCGTTCTACCGTAGATATTGTATACTATAATAAGGGATCTTCTTAGGCTAGAGAACCAAATTCCTCTCTTTGTTCTTCAAACTTTGTTTGCGCTTTCAATGTCAACTTCAAGAAATATTCCTTCTTTGGCAGAACTCATCTTGGGATTCTTTAATTATTCAATATGGAGGAGCGATGAAATCAGTGCTAAGTATGCCAATCTTGATGGAGAACATCTACTAGATTTTTTTTTTCATTCAAGTTTCATCCTTTGAACTAAATAAGTTGCCACTAGTTGTAAAGATTATCTTTAATTGATCCGACCAGTCGAGAAACTACAACTGGGATCAAGTTTAAGGGTTTTTATACAATGCACTCTTGTCCATATATTTATATAGCAATATGGATTAAGGCTCATCACATGTAAGAGAAAAAAATGTGTGCCTCCTCATCTTAATATATTAAGGCCCATTATACTCAGCTAATAAACTGTAGATTTATTTTTTTATAAACTATAGATTCATTTTTTATATAATATAAGTTCATTTTATAAATTATAGATTCATTCTTTATAAAATGTATGTTTATTTTTTATTAAATGTAGGTACATTAGTAATAAACTATATATTCATTTTTTATCCAAACTTCTATATGATGATTTTGTGGATTTAATGAAAACTATAGATTTATTTGGTATAAATTATAGATTCATTATCAGCAAACTATATGTTCATTTTTTATAAAATGTAGATTCATTTTTTATAAAGTATATGTTCATTTTTTGTAAACTGCAGATTCATTTTTATAATATGCAAGTTCATTATTTCTAAATTGAATAAAAGGAATCGAACACATAAAAACAAAATCAAAAACACAAAAAGTACAGAAAAACTAACTAAATATCAAAATAATAAAGACAAACAAAAAATTCATAATTTATTATCAGTAAACTGTAGGTTCATTTTTATAAAGTGTAGGTTCATTTTTTGTAAACTAAAGTTTATTTTTTTTATAAAGTGCATGTTTATTATTCCTAAACTAAACAAAAAAAAAATTAAACACACAAAAAAAATTAAAAACACAAAAAATCTAACAACAAAAGATTAAAACAATAAAAAGGAATAGAAAATTCAAAATTTATTATCAGTAAACTATAAATTTGTTTTTTTTTATAAAATGTAGGTTCATTTTTTTTATAAACTGTAAGTTCATTTTTTTGTAAATTATATGTTCATTTTTTTTTATAAAGTGCAGGTTCATTATTCCTAAACTGGACAAAAAAAATCAAATACACAAAAACAAAATAAAAAAAATAACAAATATAGAAAAACTAACAACTAAAGATCAAAACAATAAAAACAAACAGAGAGTTCATAACAATCAACAATCGAAAAACAATCAACAAACTCATTCTCAGAAAGTTCATCCATTGATTGCAGTCGAAAGAAATAATTGAAGAACGGATAATTCAAAATAAATAATTAAAGAACAGATAGCAAAGAACAAAAAAAATCAAACAATAAGAGAATAAAAACTATAGAAATAGAGAATCTGAAACAAGAAGGAAAACAAATACACAAAATAGAGAAACGTCAACTATAAATCGTCGTTAACATTGTTAAAAGCAACCATTAAATTTCAAAAACTCACAAGTGTGAATCTCTCTTAAAGTGTACCGTATCAATAAATGACATATAAAGTATCATGAATAAGAGTCCATAATATTATTTGCCCAAATATAAGCAAACTGTCGAGACCACAAAGAGTTTCATGAACATTAAATTTAGGCTTAATGGAGCACTTCGAATCCCACTATTGGTAGTGGATGATTTCACTATCTCATTCTTATTCAATTATGTCGCAATTGGATGATTTCACCATCTCATTCTTACTCAATTATGTAGCAATTGAACAATGTTACAAGTATTGCTCAAGCCACTTCATATCATATGCTATTTTTATTGGCTGCCTTATCAATACGCCTATGATGCAGGGTACTTGTCCAATCATAGAGTTATTGAGAATTACTTTGGAATTGATAAAGAAGTTGTTTAAAATTCTTCAACGAGGTAAGGAAAGAAACTTATTTTGATGTTGAAAGGAGTTATCTAGCAAAGTTGCTTGAGGATGTGAATGACTATTATTCCTAAACTGAACAGAAAAAATTAAACACACAAAACAAAATTAAAAACACAAAAAATACAAAAAAATTAACAACAAAAGATTAAAACAATAAAAAGGAATAGACACTTCAAAATTTATTATCAGTAAATTGTACGTTCATTTTTTATAAAGTGTAGATTCATTTTTTATAAATTGTATATATATATATATATATTTTGTAAAGTGTTAGATTCATTATTCCTAATTTGAACAAAAAATATAGAAAAACTAACAACTAAAGATTCAAAACAACAAAAACAAACAGTGAATTCATGACAATCAACAATCGAAAAACAATTAACAAACTCATTTTTAGAAACTCCATCCATTGATTGTAGTTGAAACAGATAATCGAAAAATGAATTATCCAAGAATAAATAATCGAAGAACAGATAATCTAAGAATAAATAATTGAAGAAGAATCATAGAAATAGAGAATCCAAAACAAGGAAGAAAACGAACACACAAAATAGAGAATAAAAAAAGAGAGAAACACCAACTATAAACTCTAGTTAATGTCGTTAAAAACAACCAATAAATTTCAAAAACTCACAAGTGTGAATCTCTCTCAAAACGTATCGTATCAATAAATGACACAAAGTATCATGAACAACAGTTCATGATATAATTTGCCCAAGTTTAAGCAAATTGCCGAGACCACACAGAGCTTCTTGGACAAGTGTGAATCTCTCTCAAAACATATCGTATCAATAAATGACACATAAAGTATCATGAACAACGATTCATGATATAATTTGCCCAAGTTTAAGCAAATTGCCGAGACCACACAGAGCTTCCTGGACATTAAATTTAGGCCTAATGGAGCACTTGAAAGCCCACCATTGGTAGTGGATGATTTCACTATCTCATTATTACTCAATTATGTAGCAATTGAACAATGTTACAAGTATTGCTCAAGCCACTTCATATCATATGCTATTTTCATTGGCTGCCTTATCAATACGCCTATGGATGCAGGGTACTTGTACAATCACAGAGTTATTAAGAACTACTTTGGAATTGATAAAGAAGTTGTTAAATTCTTCAACGAGGTAAGGAAAGAAACTTATTTTGATGTTGAAAGGAGTTATATAGCAAAGTTGTTTGAGGATATGAATGACTATTACAGGAATGATTGGCATGTCACATGGGCAGAAATACTTATTTTGATAGTCCGTGGGCATTCATCTCAGCTTTAGCTGCTCTAATCGTTCTCATTCTAACCATTATCCAAGCCTTATTTGCTGTCTATGAATATGCAAATCCTCCTCAATGAAAAACTAGGCAACTAGCAATTTCTAAAGCGTATGTGTACGAAAATAAAAATGTACTTCCTAATTACTGCCTATTAGACTTGTTTGGTCATTATTACGTTTCAATGAGTATGTTCCCCTTCTTATTTTAGAGGAATAACCCAATGAGTAACGCTCTGGTAAAGTTTTTATTCTAACTGAAAGAAAGGAAATATGATCAACAAAACAGAACTCTGTTTCTTCTAGGAACATACATTGTGACTCTTGCTTCATTATTATCTTGGTTCGTACAATTTTCAGTTACTAAACATATGATTAGTTCACATATATTTTAGATTAATAATATTGTATTATTAATTTTTGAACAATAATACTTTTATCATTAGTTCACGTATATTAAGATTAATAATATTATATCATTAAATTTTGAATAAAAAATATTATATATCTATATATATCTCAAATTAGAATGCATTATTCTTCTTCTGCACCCTTTTCTTGACATGCTTAATTACATTGGTTACTTTGTTTCAATTTCGTCAGCTGCTTGTAGCCAGCTTCAAGCTGAATATAATTAGGGGCCTCAAATACAGGCACATAGCTGAATCTTCAACAGCTGCTGGAATTGAAATTGGCAATTCAGAAATGGTAAGGGCAGACTATGTGAAGGATTGCACTACACGAACAACATCTACACTTTTAGAACCCACAAATGGAGAAGCTGCTGCTAACATTGCAACCACAGAGCCCATTTCAGACATAAGAATATCACCACCAGAAGTCATTTCTAGCATTCCCAAGAGATGAAGATCTTCATCCCCAGACATTAATGACTAAATGTGGGACATGGGATTCTTAGTTCTTTATTGTTTGTGTAATTTCTCTTATCATATTTTATTAATTAGCCTTTTGGTCTTCAAGGGAAAAAAATTTTTCATTTGCAGCCTGCAAATATATATTCAC
Source organism: Omphalea diandra (assembly GCA_949677035.1). Lineage (NCBI taxonomy): Eukaryota > Viridiplantae > Streptophyta > Magnoliopsida > Malpighiales > Euphorbiaceae > Omphalea > Omphalea diandra. The sequence goes on from CATIWR010366341.1 coordinate 61,179, forward strand.
AGAGTAATGTACATGTGATCAAACATTAGCAAATAACTGGTAAGCCTGCAAATATATATTCATAGAGTAATGTACATGTGATCAAACATTAGCAAATAACTGGTAAGTTTTGGCATCAAGACTTATTTGTCTAACTGCTGCAACAGCTGCCATAACTCCAATTGCTGAGAAAACAGTTGCAATAGTTATATTCAACCAGAAAATAAGGCTTCTCTTCGATGGCTTAAATGTCAAGTTGAAGAACACAACAGGCAAGATAAAATCTAGAGGCATGACACAGAATGCTCCAATCAATGAATTGATGTCTCCAAAAAATGGAAGCATTGCTGCTATTGTAGTTGATATTATCACAGACAATGATCTTGACACAATTCTTGGAATAACGTTACGAGCGGAGAATTCTTTGCTCGTCGGGTCTGCAAATGTTCGTTCTAACACTTCGTTTGTAGGCTGCAAGTAAACCTGTCATTACAGAACATGTAATTATAAGACAATGTAGTAAAACTTTAAGAGAAATATAATACTATTGTTGGAAATGAAATGGAGAATTCTTACCACAGCGACAGCTGATAATTGGAGAATAGTGAGGATGTTGGTCATCAAAACAAACCATTTAGGCACCAATGGCTGCCCATTAGTCACGAAGTTGCTAAGGATGAGACCTTCAGCTTGGTTACCAAATGCCCAGTAACCAGAAATGGCAACACTAAAGAATGTTACTGAAACTACGGTATAACATACACATAGTCCCTTGAACATCTTCCCCTTCACTGGTGCTGCTACAGTTGCCTGCAACCATTTCACTTCATTAAATTAAACTTTTCAACTGTTACAATTAGTGCATACCTGAAGGGGAATGGAATTATTCACACCTGAATTTCTGGGATGATCCCATTACCATATGTTGTGGCAATGATGGCAATGGCATTAAAGATTCCAAAAACCCTTTCTTCTGTGTTCCCATTTATAGAGTAGTCCTTCGGTTCCTTTGATGAACTTCCTGTGAAATTAACATGAACCAGACTACATAATCTCATACATGTTCATCACAAGCATAAAACTTAAATAAATTATGATTTAACGCATACCAATATGAACAGAACCCCCCGTGGCAGAGGCACTATAAGCTAGGCATAGAATTAAGGATATCAAGTTGATGTGCCTAAGAGAGTGAAACGATGGGATTTGAGCCAATATCAACATTAAGCATCCAAATATGATCACAAACTCATAAAGCTTCGCAGTCCCATCTGGTTTTGTTAGCAAATAAATTGCCTGCGTTGGAACACAAATAAATAAAAAGATTAAGATTTCTCATTCTATTACATTTTCGAAAAATTAAAAACAAACTTAAAATTTAATATTTTGTTCACGTTGAAGATAAATCTCGCAGTATAGAAAGTTAGGAGTTCAAACCCCAGACTCCCCTCTCCTTCAACAATTTACTATGTACCTTCATGGATTGCCCTCCAAGAAGTGTGCAAGAGACAACAGCACCGTAACACAACATGAACTGAATTGGACCCACATAATACACGCCCCATCTTGGCCCTGCAAAACCAAAGAAAATTGGATCTTAGTATTAATAACACATATTACATTAATCATTAACATATAGGATGAATGTACCTCATGTGACATCAGCACTAGACCCATTATGCCAAACTGTTCATCATGGACCCAATCCTCTAATTGAAGAAATTATAAGCACAAGGACAATTTGTAATTAAGAGGTTTTCATTTTCAAAGGAGAAAAAAATGATATGTTACTTAATTATCATATATTATTCAAAATTACTTAATGTTTTTTCTCTAAATATACATTTTTTTAATTAAAAACAATTAAATTGACTTGTAAAGAGGACATTCTAAGTACAACTTTAAAAATTTTAAATTTTAGAATCACCAAATATTGATTATTGAACAGTACCCTTTTATTTCCTTAACAAAAAAAAAAAAGAAAGTACCCTTTTACGCAAATAGGAAATGACTTATTCTCAACTTTGTTGATGGTGGTGGTGGTGGTGCTTATTTCTGTTACTAGTCACTACCACCACAAGCAATGGTGCATCAACTAGTTATGGACGGCCCATGTCAATTTTACGATTGCCAAACATGCACCAATAATTTGTAATATTGTGGAGACGAAAGGGTTACTACTAACTTTAGACTTTCTTGAACAAGGCCGACCAAATCAATCAATATGTATCAATTTATTAAGATGGTACAGTTGATTCTGAATACGACAATAAATGGTCATGAATCTTGTTAGGTATTTGCAAATAAACTTCAATTCTCTCTATCCTTTTTGAGAGAGTTGGTTGGTAATAAATTGTGCCTCCTTCACATATCTCACACGTGCATGGAGGTAGGTATCCCTTCTAATCTGTAAAGTTCAAGTGCATTAGGAGATTAAAAAACTGACAAATTCACATGAAATTTCTTTAATGCCACATTTATTCAACTTATTTATGCAATATGTAGTAATTTTGCTTGCTTATAATTAAAAAACCTATGAAATTTTTTATTTCAACATGGGATTTCATAGTTATGACAAGTATCATTATGCTTTTTTAATACACTTTAATTTTAACTAGAAAAATCAAAATGAAAGAAAAAAGTAGCAAAAAAAAAAAAAAAAAAGGAAGAAAGCAAGAGGGGGAGTATTGTAGTTCAATTCTTACCCAAGATTTGATTTGCCATGTCTCTAAATCGAAGTTGGCGATGACCCAATTGAGCATGATGTTCAAGAACCAAAGACAACAAATTATAGGAGTAGAAAGTGACTAGAGCTCCAATAATCAGGCATGAAATTCCCGCGGCCCATCCAAGAAACGTGAACGCAAAAGGAAGACTTAGGAGAGGTGGAGCAACTATTGAAGTTGTCAAGTGGTATCCGCAATGGAGCCATGATCCTATACATTAACTTTTTGGGTTAATTAAATAATTCCCACACTAAAAAAACAAAGTACTACTAGATAAAGCACATGTCATTTTTTTCTTTGTCTTGTACATAGCAAATGATGCGTCTATAAGATTCCTTATACTATTCTTTTAATATGTAGTAATGATCTGCAAATTTTATTTAATAAATGATTATAAAATAGCAAAGAAAACAGAAATCAAGACAAGCAAAGCAAGAAGAAATGAAGAAAGAGAGTTGGTATTTATAGACTCGTATAATTGAATTGATTTAACATTATTTTTCATATTTTTCTTTTAGTTTACTAATTGACCTAGTTTCTTTCAACAATATTCGGAGCACATGCACAATATTTTCTCTTAAGCAGCATTATTTTTGTAATTAATTTCCACGCAAAAAAAAAAAAAAAAAGAGCAAGAAAGAAGATGATAGAAAAATCAATGAACCAAATGAAGATATGAAATAGAAGAAGTACATGTACTAATGAATGTGTCTGCATCGCATAACGTAAAAGTTCAAACCCTAATCATCTCTACAAAGATATATATATATATATATATATATATATATA